>JAOEHQ010038306.1:0-12574 GCA_025447715.1 Asclepias incarnata | reverse complement strand
GTGCCATCCGTGTTCTGAGAAAATGAGAAAGTGGGGGTGAGAACGCGCGAGAAAGCTCCCGTTGGGAGTGGTCTTATATCATCATTTTTCTTTATGTCCTTTAAAACTTTAACATGGTACATATTAACCCTTACTTGTATAACTTATTAAGTTCAATCCTTATAGTTGTACATATTAGCTCTTGTATGACTTGTTAAATTCAATCCTTATATCATTTTCCTTTAAATTTTATCCTAGTTATAGATGTATTCATTTTTTTTGTAAAAAATGATTGGCATTGTTTTAAGCCTTTTAACATAGTTATATTTATGGGTTAATAAGACTTATAGGTTTATACAGTTGATTGGTTTTTGATATATAATAAAAACAAATGTATGATTATCGTATAATATTAATTTTTTGATAAACTTTTATTAGCAGACATGAGGCTGCATCTAACAACTATCCTCTACAATATCAATGAAGTATTGTAATACTGTTTTATATATTTGTGTTTTGACTCAACTTATCTGACCCGACCCGACCTATTTTTTAAAACTTCGGCTCAAATTAGTCCCCGAGACAAGGTTTTCATGGACCCTCTTAAGTTGAAATCCTAGATCCGCCACTGCTTTTAGCTGGTTTCTTGTTGGGTGATTGATATATGAAAGTTGCTTATGTGATTGTGGTGTGTTTTGGAAGGATGAATACTTACGATTGTCTTTCAAATCCTTAAAATGTTGTGCAGTGCCTTAAAATTTATCCCACCATCATTCATTTTCTTTCTTCTAATTTTCTATTTTGCAAGATTCACAACCTCCTCCCCCCTCTCAAGATCGCCACCACCTCAAAGCCACTTTCACTACCAACGTATTTCTAGGTTTGTCTTTTATTTCATTTGGAAATTTGGGTTATATTGGTGGTAGGCGGTGGCCGGAGGTGAGTGATGGCTGAAGGTTGTGATGACATATTATTATATTAATATATCATGCTTGTGTTAAGGGGACATTTGCCTTGGTTGTATTAAAAAGTTGACTGACTTTTAAAATAAGTCATTAAAGATGGAACGATGACATATTATTTTGCCTTGGTTGGGACTTGGGAACAGCCTTCAAAGGGGTTATTTTAGGCAGCAGTACGCATTTCAATAAATCAACAATTGCCGGAAGCAAATAAGACCAACAGGTTAAGATGTTGGGCTTCTGTTGTTTCTATCTCACTAGTACAAGTAAAAGTTAGACTATGCGGAGTGGGGCGTTATGCCCCGTCAGAACGCCCATTTAACGCCCCGGAACGCCTCCCACACCGCCCCGTGGGGCGTTCCAGACGAGTTTGACCCGGTCCACGGCTCTTTCACGACGGGCTTCGTTTTGCTTGATTTTTTGAGCCAACGGCTCTTTTATGTCCAACGGCCAACTTTGTTTTTTGACCAAAATTTATATATATGTGTGTGTTGTGTGTATGAGTGTGTGTTTTGAAGAAGAAAAAGACTGGTGTGTTTGTAGGTGTGTGTTGTGTGTTTTGAAGAAGAAGAAGACAGGTGTGTGTGCAGGTGTGTGGTGTGCGGTGTGTGTTGTATGTATGAGTATGTTTATGACTTATTTATGCCTTTTATTTTTTATTGTTATTAATTTTATGCCTTTTTTTTTATTGTTATAACTTTATGCCTTTTATTTTTAACTTTATCTCTATTCCATATATTTAGATATTTAGTTATGTTTAATGTATTATTTAGTTAATCTAATATATTTAATTGTTTATGTATTATTTAGTTAATACAATGTATTTAGTTATGTTTAATGTATTTTTAGAATATATTTTTTAGTTTATGTATTTTGAGAATATATTTAATAAAGTAAAAACAAAATAAAAAAATAAAAGTCAAAAAAAAAAGATAGAAAAAGTGGGGCGTCCATCAGGAGCCCTCACTCCAGGAAAATGGAGGGGCATCCCCTCTGCTGACTAGGCGCCACCTGTCAGGAGACGCCCCCATGAGGGCTTCCATCAGGAGCCCTCACTCCTGATAGTCTTAGTGAATAAAGGGGATGGACATTTTAGGTAGATCAAGTTCTTTTTTAAGAAATGGGAAAATCTATTTTAGGTTAGGCGGAGTTCGTAGGGAGCAAGAGGTGACCCGGTGGAAAACCATTTCGTAAGTTCGGTGTCAGCAAGGTGGGGAGCCAACCAGACACGACCTTCCCCGGCTTCCTCACCACCTTCTTCTTTATTTTATTTTTTGTCTTTTGTCTTTTCCTAAGTAGGGAGGGATGGAGAAGGGTGGTGAGACATTCTTTGCAAGTGGAGATGAGGTGGGGAGGGATAGAAAAGGTAGAAAGAAGTAACGACTGAAGATGAGTGGTGAGGTATATCGTCCAGCCTTCAGTGTTATGTATAAAATGTAGGAAAGTGTTATAAGTGCATGTCGAAAATTATATGTGTTTTTGTGTCGATTAAAAATTACTTTAAGTGCAATTTTTTTTTATATATAACATTTTTCAACACGTTATTTCTAGTTTTTAATGCTATTTATAGTAAAAATGAATATAAAAATAATAGGAAAAACAAATATACTGTTAGCAGGTGTTGCAACTCTCAATATTATTTTAAATGAAAAATATATTATGTACATTTAAAATATTTTGAGATAAAAAATTGAAAAAAAATAATAGATTAGGTCATCAATGTTAACCCCACAAATAAAATAGTTTGGGAAAGAAGAATAAAAAAAATATAAATGGACGGTGCTGGGATGATACAGACGTAACATCGACACTCTGTTTGTTTACATCATTTTCATTTCATATCGCCACATGGTAAACATCTAAACAAAATTCAACAACAAAATAAAATCTCCCAATTTTGTCACAATCTCAAACACCTTTGAACTAGATATTTTTTTAATAATAATTAATAAAGGAGTTTGCTATTTTGGCTATTAATAAAAGGAAAATGATATATTATTTTAAAAATTAAAACTAATAATCATCTTAACAACTTGATCATGATATTTAGTAAAATCAAGGGATGAAATTAAGAGAGAAAATTTGTAGATTATGCTTGTTATGTAATAAGTTGTTAAGATGATTATTCAGCTGATTTTTTATAAAGATATATTATTACCCTTAATAAAATGTAGAAAAATATCATATCTGTTTTCAATCTTTATGAGACAATTATTTCTTTTATGTACAACACATTACAACGTTTATTCTTATCCATAATAGCTATGAATTAAAAAACCTATTAATTAAATATGAATATTTATATTATATTAAGCATTTGACTTAAGTATTTAATTTGGAGTTATTTAATATTACTAAAAATTATTATTACCTTTTACCTAATTTATTTAATATTTATATATTAATATATATAATCATTTCTATTTTTAAATATATTTAAAGTAATAACAAACACATTTTTATATACTTATCAGTGGCGAAGCTTGAATACAATGAGTGGGGGGTCGGGATCTAATTTTTTTTTTTCTTAACACTATTTTTTTCCTAACGCTATTAAAATGGGGGGTCGAAACCGAATATACTAAAATTTTTCTACACGAAAACTATATACCCCTACATCGCAAAAAAAATTTCGGGGGGTCGGGCGCCCCTCGGCCCCTATAAAGCTGCGCCCCTAGGTTGATTGTCTAGGTGCCCGTTGATTTAGTTGAATGGACTAATATGTTATATTATTAGTTTTCCATATTCTGTTATCCATGCTTGTTATATATGTGACATCTTAATAACTTTTTTTCATGAAGTTAACCTTTAGAAGTTAACAATGAACTTCCCTGTTGTTTACATTGTGTTTATCACTACACGACGTGTTGTCGTTCCACACCAACGAGGTATTGAGCGTAGAGAACCACACGATTTTTCTTAGGAATCTAGTACATCGGGCGATTGTAATGCTTGAGTTTATTTTTTAGGGTTTAAACACAATCGTCCTTTTCTTTTTCACACATTTTCTTTTCACTTTGGAACATATGGTTTGCTGTCCCCTGCCACCCCAAAACTGTGTTGATCACTCTTAGAGTCTGAGTATGGCTGGAAAAGGGCATATGGTGCAACATTTTGCATATGATGGCTTACACTTGATCTCTGAATAACAGGTAAGTACTGTTGACAACATTCATATTGCTGATGCAAATTTTGCGCCTGCCCTTGAGTACACCTATTTGAACTTAAAACCTTTCTTAGCTCCTTGCTAACTGTAGTGAGTTGGTTTTAGATATCAAAGTTAGCTCTTTGCAGAGGCAATTGAAATACCCTAGCTGGGTATTCATGTCATTAATTGACTATAAAAAATGTACTTGTGCTAGGTGTTCGTGTTCTGAAGTAAAGTCCAATATTTTTTGCTATTGTAAGATTAAAATTTAAATGTTACTGCCATTTAGTTCCTTAATAAGGATTACAAGGTATTGTGAAATTGTTTTCAATGTTTCATTTTTGTTAAGATACTACATGATGTGTGAATAACACGACAAAAGCAAGATAATGGTAAGGTACACAAAAATCCATTCTCCGGAAGATCTCAAGCTTCATTTGGCTCTTATAGTTGGTTGTATAAAACCCGGAAAACAATTGCATAACTCAAAGAGGCTGGGAGCACAATCGGATCTGGATTGATCAAGGCTATGCATGTGTTTACCAGGAAAGTAGTTCTGTAATTTGTTGCTCTGTAAGATGGGAAGAGAATAAATATATGTATTGGTGACACATGTGTATATTATGTTCTTGTAATTGTATAGTGTACTTGGCGAGGAACCCTACGTTCATCACTGGCCGAGAAGCATCTCGTTATGGTTCACTTATATCGCTATAAGTTCTATTTTTTCTGTTGAGTTAATGATAGCATCATTGGCCGGTTAAACATGAAGTCATCAACTGATTGTACACAGCATATTGTATTTCTATTTAAAAAACCATATACTATTTATGATACAACTTTCAAGATACAAGTTTGATAAATTTCTTGTTTGTATCTAGTGCATATATCTTATAATGTTGTCATGATCAGACATTTTATAGAAAAAACGATACATAAGTGTTCTGTATCTGATCTTTGTACATATTGATGTAACTTCTGTACAAAAAGGGGCCATAATAGTTTAGTAGGTCTACAAAATGTATATATAAAGTGTTCGTCGTTAAGGCATGGAAGTGATCGTCAATGCAAAAGGCACTCTTAAAAAAGCAATAATAGATAGTGTTGTAAATATCGGCCTCAAAGGCCGATATATCGTTGATATATTGGTTCTCAATGGTCCACCGCCAAAATATTTCACATATCGTTCAAATATATCGGTTTTGGTCAATATCGGTACTTCACGGTCAATATATCCATTCGGACTTATGTGCATCACTTCAAAAAAAAAAATGATGCACACCCATGACCCGCCCAAACTTTTAAACAAACTATATGTGTCGACGTGTCGTTCTTTTATTCTTTTTACTAAATAGTTCAAGGACTATTTATGTAACTCTCATCCTAACCATATTTGGCGCAATTTTATATCCCTTTCATATTTCAAACTTGTTAAGCTTTTTAACATTCATCAGCTCATGTTTAACATTCACAGTTTCACAAGAATGAAATCACTCAAATGAAACCGAAAACACCCAAATTTCCAATCTTTTTAACAATCTCGTATGTTTTATATCATTCGCCGCTTTTTCGCAACCCAACACACAAATCTTTCAAGAAAAATACTTTCTTTCGAAACCCCAAATCAATGTTATATGGAACTATCTCAAAAGTTTTACGAATCAATGAAAGAATGCGTAAGCATTCGGTCGAAACCCTTGGCTCAAGGACTGCATTGTCAATTGATCACAACGGGTTTAAAAGGGTCGGTTTTTATACAAAATAATGTGATTAGTATGTATGCAGGCTGTGGGTTGATCGATGAAGCGTTGTTTGTGTTTAGTGAGATTGAATTCAAGAATGTGTTTAGCTGGAATGCAATGATTGAAGGGTTGGTTAATAATGGGCGGGTAAGTGATGCAGAGAAGGTGTTTGATGAAATGCCTCGCAGAGACGTTGTTTCTTGGAATTCTATGATGTCGGGTTATTTTCGTAATGGGTTGATGGAGAAGTGTGTGGAGGTGTTTGTGGAAATGGTTAGGGGGTTTAAATGTGTTCCTGATGTGTATTCGTTTACTTGTGTGATGAAAGCGTGTGGTTGTGTTAAAGATTTGAACTTGGCTATGCAAGTGCACGGTTTGGTTAAAAAGTTTGAGTTTTTGGGGGATGATTCTGTTGAGTCGTCGATGGTTGATATGTATATTAAGTGTGGGAAGCCGGATATTGCTGAACGTGTTTTTTTAAAGATGGTGAACCCGAATTTGTTTTCTTGGAATTCCATGATTTATGGTTACTCGCAATTATATGGTGCGCCGAAGGCTTTGGAGTTGTTTGAAAGAATGCCTAAAAGAGATGTCGTTTCTTGGAACATGATTATTTCGATTTTGTCTAAGCATGGGAATGTTGTCAAGACACTTGGTATGTTTATTGAGATGTGTTGTCAAGGTTTCAGACCGAATTCCATGACATATGCTAGTGTTCTCAGTACTTGTACCAGCGTATGTGAACTTGGATGGGGGACTCACTTGCACGCCCGGATTATCCGATTACAACAAAGTGTTGATGTGTTTGTCGGTAGTGGTCTGATTGACTTGTATGCTAAATGTGGGTATTTCAAAAAAGCACGCCAGGTATTTAATGATTTGAAAGAGCACAACATAGTATCGTGGACTTCACTTATAGGAGGCGCAGCACATTGTGGCAATGAAAGCGAGACGTTTTCATTGTTTAAAGAGATGAAAAAAGTACCCGTGGTTTCTGATCAGTTCACTCTAGCAACTCTTCTAGGAGCTTGTAGTAACTTGAAGGACATTAATCTTGGAAGCCAGATTCATGCATATTCAGTCAGAATCGGAGTTGACCCTTTAATCCCAGTAGCAAATGCTCTTATTACAATGTATGCCAAATGTGGTGATATTCAGAGTGCGAATAACACATTTCAGTGGATGTCACATAGAGATATCATATCTTGGACAACAATGATCACATCATTCTCTAATAGTGGAAATGTCGAAAAGGCTCGAGAATATTTTAATAATATGCCTGAACGAAATGTTGTTTCTTGGAACTCAATGTTAGCGGGATATGTACACCATGGATTATGGGAAGAGGGTCTCAAAGTTTATGTTTTGATGAGACAAAAAGGAGTAAAACCAGATTGGATTACTTTTTTAAGTTCAATTGGTGCATGTGCAGATGCAGCCATACTAAAGCTTGGGAACCAAATAGTTTCTCAAGCTGAGAAATTCGGTTTTGCTTCTGATATTTCAGTTAAAAATAGTATCATTACCATGTATTCAAAATGCGGTCGTATTAAAGAAGCAGAAAAAATGTTTGATTCGATGCCTGTCACGAATTTGATTTTTTGGAATGCAATGATGGCTGGGTATGCTCAAAGTGGTCAGGGTAATCATGTAATTTATACTTTCGAGAAGATGATTAATTCGGGGATTATGCCTGACAATATAAGTTATGTGTCGGTTCTATCAGGTTGTAGCCATTCCGGATTATTATCAGAAGGTCACCATTACTTTGATATGTTGATTAACGATCATGAAGCGAATCCAACATGTGAGCATTTTGCATGCATGGTGGATTTACTCGGGCGTGCAGGGCTTGTTGAAAAGGCAAAAGATTTAATCGACAAAATGCCAATGGAACCAAACGCTGCTGTTTGGGGAGCTTTGCTTGGCGCTTGCAGGATTCATGGCAATTCAACAATGGCAGAAACTGCTTTAAAGAATCTTGTTAAATTAGATGCAGAAGATTCCGGAAGCTATGTTCTCTTAGCCAATCTTTATTCTGATTCGGGAAACTTGGAGAATGTTTCTAATCTAAGACGATTTATGAAAGATAATAAAATAAGAAAGGATCCAGGGTGCAGTTGGATTGAAGCAGATAACAGAGTGCACGTATTTACAGTAAATGATACTAATCATCCAAGAATTAAAGACGTTTATGACACGATAGGGGAATTTATTCAAAAGATAGAAGAAACGGGAATGTATGTTAAGAAAACCAGTTCCATGTATCACAGTGAGAAGCTTGCATTGGCGTTTGGGTTGATGACTTTGCCAGCTTGGATGCCGATTCATATAGTGAAAAATCTTAGAATATGCGATGATTGTCATCAGGTAATGAAATTGGCATCTCGTGTTATCTCAAGGGAACTTATAGTTCGAGATACGAACCGTTACCATCATTTTACGGATGGGCGTTGCTCGTGTCGGGATTACTGGTAAATTGGCAACATGAGGTATGATAAGTACTATACTTTACATATTGTTAGCAATCTTTTGCTCAAAATTCACATTAAAACCAATGAATTAATAACTAACACTTTTCTTGCTGAATGCAAATCAAACACAAATGCTTCTTTACCTTATCACACTATGATAAAACTTCTAGTTAACTAACAACCTCTGATCATGGCCACACCACTCGACTAATTTACAAGGATGGTTCAAACAACTCGGAGACTTGATCTTGCATCTAAATAAACAGACATGTTAACATTAATTTGCCGGTGTTTGCCCGGTTTCTCTGGCCCACAATTTGTGGGGCCAGAATCTCACAAACCAAACACCTGTAAACTCGTCTACATTCTCATTTTTCTCCAATGACCGCCCCATTGTCTCTCGAGTAAAAAAGTAGGTCACGAAAAACCCTAAGACACAAACCCCGCCCATTGCCATTAAAGTGTCAGACACCCCATCTCGAGAATCACGGGAAGACCAAAGAAACCCTATTGATCCAATTATCGCCCCAACTTTTCCAACTGCACCGGAAATCCCATGACAAGTTGCACGAAACCTTGCTGGGAAGAGTTCTGCTGGGACTATGAACGTGGTCGTGTTTGGTCCGAAATTTGAAAAAAATAAGGTGAGTCCATACAGTAATATGAACCCAATACCTGGATCGGATCCCCAACCGCCTTTGTTAATTTTCGCAACTGTAAACAAGCTTACGGCCATAAAAAGGAACCCGGCTGCCTGAATTTTGACTCTTCCAACATAATCAATCATGTAAACTGTCACAAAATAGCCAGGGATTGTCGCGCTGATTGCAACGAGTGCCTGGAATTTCGCTATTTGCAATGCATCATCGTATATATTCATATGGCTCTTATGAATCATATGGCCTCTGAACGCATGATATTGGAACAGATTGAGAGGGTAGAAAACAAGATCTATAAAAAACCAATTGGTCGAAGCAGCTATGAGATCACGACCATGTCGTCGCAAAAATTCTCGAGAAAAGAAAGGGTAGGTGTTCGATAAAGCTGAACAAGTGTCCGGTGTGCTAATCATCCTAACATCTTCCCGTATTGAGCTTGGTGTGCTAATCATCTCAACATCTTCCCGTATTGAGCTCAGTGATACCTTCAACACTTTCTCCATATCTTTTGCTGCTTGTAAAGTGTTTTTCTCAACCAAAGCTGTGAATCTATGAACAAGAAACACAATAAGTTATAGTCACAAAAGAAACCTCATTTCTAGTGAAAACAATCATGTTGCTTTAGTCGTAAATAGCTATTAGTGTCGCCAAGTATTCACAACATGGCCAGAAACAGTTGCTAGACGAAAAGTACTCACAATTACTCCCCCTCCCATTTTAAATGTCCTAATTTGACTTGCCGAGTCTTTCATTTGCAACTTTGACCGTAAATATCTTTGGTTGTATTATATAATACTTGATGTAAAATATATAAATGGATTGGGTTTTAAATGTATTTTTATTGATATAATTTTCATCAAGTATTATATAACACAAACAAAAATATTTATGGTCAAAGTTGAAGGAAAAAGACTCAAAAAGTCAAACCACGACATTTATATTTGGGGCCGAGGGAGTATATGTAATGAATGAGTTGTGATATTATAGGGATATGCTATGGTACAAAACCGGACTCTAGTGGTATTGTCGTATGAGTACTGAATATCGGACCATTTTATACATGTTCGATATTAGGATGGTACTGGTTGGATCTCAAACAACTCTATGAATCGGACTCAAACTTTTGTGTAGTTGTTTAGCTTACTTTTTCATCAAAAGAATGAAAAAGACGGTGTGGACTCGGACCGTACTAGATACGTACTATACCTGGCTGTTTCGGGCATCTTCATCCGCCAATAATAAGTCATAGCAGCTGGAATTGCACCAAACATGAGAATAAGCCTCCATGCCAGACCCGACTCAGGTGGTACCGGAGCAGTGTTTTCCCATGGTTGGAGTTCTAACGGGGTTGTTAAATTGTCAGCAAAAGCTTTGAAAATGGAACACACGGTCATGGTTATGACCGAACTCAAAAGTATTCCAAACCCTTGCATAGAGAACACACCAGCAATGAACGCTCCACGAGTCTTCTTATTGGCGAACTCGGACATAATTGTGGCTGATAACGGGTAGTCCCCTCCAATTCCGATCCCAAGCAAAAACCGAAATAACCCCAGGCTCACAAACACCATTGAGCTTAACCTTGAAAGCGAGAATCCGCATCCTAGGGATCCCACAACCATCATCTTAAGTGAAACACCGTACACCCGACGACGTCCAACACGGTCACCAAGCCGTCCAAAAACTAGCTGGCCGACCACGGTCCCCATCAATGTAACACCAATCATCGCTGATGCGATGGATTTAGGGACCTCAAACCAATACTTGTCGTGCCCATTTCTATCTACCTCAAACCAATCCTTTTCGTTCACATTTCTATATACCTTGGGGTAATATATCCTTCCGATCATGCTCATGATCGGAGGGATACAGAATAAATCGTAACTATCAGTAAATAAACCCATACCCGCGATTATGATTGCTTTAAAGTGGTAATATTGTGTCTTTGCAGCATCAAGTGCTGATAAAACTTTCAGTGCCATTTTGGAATGAGTTTTTCTTGACTCGAACACAAGAATTTATAAGATATGTAAAATGTATTATTAATAGATAAAAATAGACAGAAATACTAAAGATATATGCAAGTAAATTGCTAGGGAATTTCGTAGTGATAAAATCCTTGGCATATACTACCTCGGATGTTCGCCATTTCCAATATTTTGAAAGAGGTTAATTGTTTGTTTTTAATATGTGATGTGCTTCCATTTGGTAACAAATATAAATAATAACGAAGTCGTCAATGTTAACTTTGTTGTCGTTAATAAATGATAGATTATGTCTCTTGTAGATTAATTAACATAAAATATTGTTAATATATATTAAAAAGAAGAATTTGGTGTTTCCAATAATTCATTAAAAACATTGTTTTTGTTAATATATATATATATTAAAAAGAAACAATAAAAATAATAGAGATAATTGTATTATTTCTCTCATAATAAGACTTCAGGGGATGGATTTGCCATCCGTGAAATTTGGAAGTGTTATTCATTATGGTTGAGACATTATATATTTTTTTTCTTCCACTAAATAACATCAAAAATAAAATAAAATTGGATAACGGACTAATGATCGGTTTCATTTTCTGATCTCGCAATCACTTTTATGCTCCATGTCCACCACCTTTGACTATCATGGTGAAGACAACTAAATAACCACAAAACCAAACCGAATTGCTCGACCCACCATTCAAGTTACATGGTCAAGGTTTTGTTTGGGCCATCTTAGAACTCCTTTTTTATGCAATAATATTAAGAAATGAAAGTTAAATTCTGTTAGTTTAGTGTACTGATCATTCTTTCCTCTCAGAATTTACCTAGAATTTACTCCCTACCAACCATACCACATACACACAAAAAAGCAAGTGGCCCCACTTTTCTTACACAAATTCACGTTCTAAGGAGAATGGGTTTTCAGAACGCGGCCAGAACGCCAGCCATGCCATTGGCGTTCTGGCCAAAACGCGAGAACGGCCCCAGAACGTGGGGGGCGTGCCATTGGTGTTCTCAAAACGCGAGAATGGGGGAGGGAGAACGGGATGAGAACAGCTTGTTGGGAGGGGCCTAATGCCCTACTCTGCATCCTTTTTTTTCCCCATTTCTAACGCCTCTTTTGCCTACCATGAATTTTTCTTCATCGCGATTTCACACAAGGTAAGATTTTCTCCTCTCATCTATATGGTTCTTTCTTTGTTTATTTAATCCTCTACATATCAGTTTTTTTTTTCTTTTTAATTTCAAATTACAATAATAACAAAAAAATAAATAAATAATCCCCTTTAAAATAATAATAATAATAATAATAATAAAGGAAAATGATGATTGAAGATGACAATGGAAGAAATTAGTAGTTAAAAAGTTGTGATTTTTAATAATAATAATAATAATAATAGTATAAATATAAATATAAATTGCTACTGGTGGAAGGTAACTATGTGTTTGATATCTACTTTTTTTTTATTGCAGATTGGTTCCTATAAGGTCGGTTGTTATAAGAGCATCTGTAACACCTGGCGTTTAAAAATATGAGTTTTCAAAAACTTTCGCCTAACGGCGTCACAATAAGCGGAAGCTGACATTTTAAAACATTAACCAGTCCGTAACGGACGGTT
>JAOEHQ010038295.1:0-12575 GCA_025447715.1 Asclepias incarnata | reverse complement strand
GCTTAGGGGTGAGTAAAAACCGAACCTGAAAACCAAAAACAAAAAAAAAACCCCGAGAAAAACGAACCGTCAAAACCGAAAACCAAACAAAACCGATTGGTTTGGTTTTCGTTTTCTAAAACCGAACGGATTGATTCGTGTTTCGGTTTCACATGCAAAAAAAGGGACCAAAAAACCGAACCGAACCGAATGAAATATATTTTAACTTATTTTATATTTATATCATTATATATATATATATATTACTTATGGTTTATAAATATGTTAATATATTTAAACTTTTTGCTTTTTTAGTGTACAAATCAAAATCAATTGTATGTTTTAGATGAAAATGCACAATAAAATCGATTCGGTTTATAAAAAATCATATCAATTTTAATGATTAAAAGATATAATTAGTTAATAAAAAGCATCCATATTTTTTAGTTTCTTCATCATATTTTTCCTTAACAATTAAATATTAAATTTATAACTTAATAAGCTAAAAGCGTAAAAAAATAATAATAAAAAAAATCCGAAACCAAAACCGAAACCGACCCAGATCGAACAAGAAAACCGACAAACCGAACCGAACCAAAACCGAATCCAACGGTTTTGATTTTTTAAAAAACCAAATGGGTTGGTTCGGGTTTTGATTTTGAGCCAAAACCGACCCAAACCGACGCTTGCTCACCCCTAGTTTTACTAGTTGTGTAGCTGCCTTTTTTTTTTTTTTGTTCTCGGTTTTAGTTTTTTGTCATGCTGTGAAATAAATTGGATATATTTTCATCTATTTTTTGTTTTGTACAACTAATTGTATAAACTTACTGTGTTTAATATTTTTTTTATGTTTGTATACACCAATATGTATGGAAATCTACTACAAAGGTTAGGCAAATTACTACACTTACATATACGAAGTAAATGTTTTTTAAAAAGAAAACGATAAATCCTTCCTATTAGACAAATAAAACATTAGATTATAATAGAGGGTGCTGTGTGTAATTATGTATTCTATATAATCTGTACAATACTCTCTTATGAAACATAATATACAATTACCAAGTTTATCTTGGTATCAGAGCCTCCTTGGGTCTAACCCTAATATTGCCGCCACTAACAAAAAAAAATAAAACAAAAGCAGCTACAATTTTTTTTTTTCTCTGCTACAGCAGTTCTTTTGTCCTCCCATGGCAGCCCTTGTTGCTTTCTCTACAACTGAAAAGACAGCCCATAACTCACACAAGTTTGGGTTTACTTTGTCTCCTACCAACTATGGTTTTTGGAAGACCATGTTACAACCGTTCCTGATTACTAATGGTCTATTTGGTTATGTTGATGGCTCGATCTCTTGTCCACAACAGCATGTTCCCGCGCCTACCACTTCTAATGCAAAAGACACCACAGTGCCGCCACCTATTGTCAACCCTGATTACACAACTTGGGTATCCAATGATGCTCATGTTCGAATGTTAATCATGTCCACCATCTCTGAAGCCTCGTTTCAGCATGTTCAAGGCTCTACATCGCGTGATCTATGGCTTTCTCTCGAACGTGCTTATGCTCCTCACACCGCTTCCAGGGAATACACCCTAAAAACACAGTTATTAAAGATTGAGATGAAGGGTGATGAGTCTCCGTCTGCATATTTGACTAGGGCTCAGCAATACTCAGATGCCCTTGCTAATATTGGCGAACCAATGAAAGATAAGGACATTGTGATGCTGGTTATTTCAGGCCTTCGTGAAGAATACAACAATTTCAAATCAACCGCCTTTCAACGCCAGCCTCCTGTACAATTTTCAGAACTTGAGAGTTTGCTTGCTGATCATGATTATTTGGTGAAGAAAACAGCCCCTAATGTTGCTCCATCGCAAGCTTTTGCAACTGCCTCCAGCAGCCACAACATGGCCGCTTCATCTACTCCTTCCTCTGACCAAATCCAGGCCTTATCCAACCTCCTCTCTCAGATCGGTTTACAAGTCCAGCCGCAAGGGGCATCAGCTCAGGCTTTTTATACCAACAGGGGAGGCAACAACCGTGGACGAGGTCAAAATCGCAATGCTCGAGGACGTGGCAATTACAACAATCGCACTCAAGGCAATAACTTTAACAACTACTCGAACAACAGGAATCAAAACAATGGAGGTAACCGTAATACTCAATTTCCTTGGGCTTCTAATCAAAACATTGTTTTTGGCACATGCAACAGGTGTGGTATTGCACATATTCCATCAGAGTGTCCCAATCGTGACCCTGCTACCCTAAGAGGAAGACAACCATCAGCAAACTTTGCTGATTATCGTTCTCAAGCATCTACTTCTTGGCTCCCCGACACAGGTTCTACTAATCATGTTGCACCAGATGCCTCTAGTTTTGACACTGTCGAGCCCTACTATGGTGCAGATCATCTTCATGTTGGTAATGGTAAGGGGTTACCCATTCTTCACATTGGTTCAACACGCTTTTACTCACCCACCAAAACCTTTTCTCTCACTAACATCCTCCATGTACCTGAAATTAAACAGAAACTCCTTTCCGTTCAAAAATTTTGTCATGATAATAATGTGTTTTTTGAATTTCACTCTACTTTCTTTTGTGTGAAGGACAAGTTTACACGCACTACCCTCCTCACGGGTCCAAGTAATGGTGGACTCTACTCGTTCAGTCTTCCTCGTGTTCAACCACTCCTCAAAGTTGCCTTTTCTTCCAACCGTGCTTCTTCTACCACATGGCATCAAAGACTTGGACATCCTCATCCACAACTTTTGAAGTTTATGTTATCTAAATATCGTCTACCCCTTCTTAATAAGAATTCAGACTCTTTTTGTAATTCTTGTTCTATTGGAAAATCCTCTAAACTTCATTTGTCATCCTCTAATTATAAAAGTGCTCAATTTTTGGATTTAGTATTTTGTGATGTATGGGGTCCAGCACCTGTTACTTCGTTTGATGGTCATAAGTATTTTTTATTGTGTGTTGACCATTTCTCTAGATTTATGTGGATATTTCCTTTGAAGCTTAAGTCTGATGTTTATACCACCTTTAAACAGTTTCTTGTTATGGCTGAGCGACAATTTAGTACCAAGTTAAAATCGGTTCAAACTGATTGGGGAGGTGAATTCAGAAATCTCTCCTCGTTCTTCTCGACTCTTGGTGTCGTTCATCGCTTGTCATGTCCACATACAAGTGAACAGAATGGTTTTGTTGAACGACGACACCGACATGTTGTCGAAACTGGTCTCACCTTGCTTGCACAATCAAATGTACCACATAGATTCTGGCATTTTGCATTCGATACAGCTGTTTATTTAATTAATCGCATGCCATCACGTACCAACTCCAACGTTTCACCCTTTGAACAAGTGTTTAACCACAAACCTGATTTTTCCTTCTTACGTGTCTTTGGGTGCCAATGTTACCCCCATCTTCGTCCTTACAATCAACACAAGATGGATTTTCGTTCAACTCCTTGCGTGTTTCTTGGGTATAGCACAACCCACCACGGTTACAGGTGTTTCGACACCACTTCTGATCATCTTTATATCGCCCGTCATGTTCGTTTTAACGAACAATCCTTTCCTTATCACATCTCTTCCACCACACAACAATCCGCACCACCTACCTCTCCATATATTTCATCCTACCCGACTATCCCCCCTTCCTTTTCTGACCTACAACCCTCTACACCAACCCCTACATCGTCCCCTACACCACCTGCTATACCACCCTCTACTCCCACTGCCCAACCTACAAACCCTACTGGCCACAACACAACTCCTACGACCCAAACACAAATCATACACACCTACACTAGACGCTTTAAAACACCAGCCCACACTCCAAACCCACCACCAGTTCAGCCTAACCCAACCCCTTCTGCACATCCTCCAGCCAACCAACCCCGCACCCGCCCAGCTAATCTTCGACCTAATCCCAAACAATCCTCAAAATATAATCCAGCCTCCTACCACACTACTCACACCAATGGTCCCCTTGAGCCAGCTTCTTTTACCATTGCCAGCAAAGATCCCAACTGGTGTCGTGCTATGACTGAAGAGTACAATGCTCTTATGCGGAACAGAACCTGGTCCTTGGTTCCACGTGACCCGAATGCTAATATTGTTGATTGTAAATGGGTTTACAAAATAAAACGTGATCCGACAGGGGCAATTAAGCGCTATAAAGCGCGTCTTGTAGCCAAAGGTTTTAATCAGCAACCCGGCATTGACTACCACGAGACGTTTAGTCCGGTGGTAAAATCTACCACTATACGGGTTGTTCTCTCTCTTGCAGTTACCAAACAATGGCCCTTACGCCAGTTAGATGTGCAAAATGCATTTTTACATGGAGATCTCAAAGAAACAGTTTATCTCCGACAGCCTCCTGGTTTTATAGATCCACACAACCCGGATCACGTGTGCTTGCTTCATAAGTCCTTGTACGGCCTTAAACAGGCCCTAGAGCTTGGTTTCAACGGTTGTCCACTGCTCTATATGTTCTCGGTTTCACAGGGTCCAAAACCGACCCATCCCTGTTCATTTATTCTAACAAAGGGACTGTTCTCTATATGTTGGTATATGTAGATGACATTATTTTGACAGGTAACAATCCCGCGACTATTGATCAGGTTGTTCACAGCTTGAGTACTACCTTTGCCGTCCAAGACATGGGCCCTCTCACTTACTTTTTGGGTATTGAAGTTATTTCCAAAGGTTCTGATCTAATTTTGTCCCAGCAGAAATACATTCGGGAACTTCTTTCTCGTGCTGGACTTTCTACTGCCAAACCGGTTCCTTCACCCATCACTACTACAGCACATTTATCTCTTGGGGACAGTCCTCCTTTTGCTAATCCGGTCAAATATCGACAAATAGTGGGTGCTCTTCAATATGTTACACTGTCTCGACCAGATATTACATTTGCGGTTAATAAAGTGTGCCAGTTCATGCACTCCCCCACTGACAATCATTGGTGCGCGGTGAAACGGATCCTTCGTTATCTTCAGGGCACCGTTGCTTATGGTCTCTTGCTCAAACAAAACTCGGGCTCTCTTTTGCATGCTTACACTGATGCTAGTTTTCCTTCGTTGAGTGCCTTTTCTGATGCTGATTGGGCAGGTTGTCCCGATGATCGTCGCTCCACCGGGGGGTTTGCAATATATCTTGGATCGAATCTGGTATCTTGGTCTGCCCGAAAGCAAAAAAACCGTCTCGCGGTCATCCACAGAGTCGGAATACAAAGCCTTGGCTGATACAGTTGCTGAGCTCACTTGGCTTGAGACATTGCTGTATGAATTACGTGTTCCTTTGACTACTGTTCCTACATTATGGTGTGATAATCTAGGAGCTACCTATTTGTCTGCCAATCCTGTATTTCACGCACGTACTAAACACGTTGAAGTTGATTTTCACTTTGTTCGAGAAAAGGTTGCTCAAGGGAAGCTCTCTGTTCAGTTTATTTCCACACAAGACCAGATTGCTGACGTGTTTACTAAACCGCTGCCTTCTCAAAGATTTCTATTTTTAAGATCCAAGCTACAGGTCGCTTCTCGGCCTTAGCTTGCGGGGGAATATTAGATTATAATAGAGGGTGCTGTGTGTAATTATGTATTCTATATAATCTGTACAATACTCTCTTATTAAATATAATATACGATTACCAAGTTTATCTAAGAGGAATTTTTTCTCGGAACGGACGTAAAAGACGTCCATTTTGTATATCAATCAAGTTTTCAGAACAAAAATTTTATTAAACCAGTATTTTCGGCACTGCTAGTGCCGGGTTGGTCCACATCACCCCAAACCGGCAATGGCAATGCTGGACTGGCCGTCGTGTCGTTTTGGATGTGAACCCGGCATTGTGAATGCCGGGTTGAGTATTTTCCATTGTATAGTTTTAATATATATATGCTCAAAACTTTATTCGTAAACTTCGGTTTCAATTTGTGTGAAATCTGTACATTAGAATTTCGTTCTTAAAGTTGTTACAAGTTTGTTTATGATCCATTTACCGCAACAACTAGTTCGAGTGAGACGAAGTAGTCCGTTGGGTGTAAGTTTTAGTCAACATTAAACCAATTAAAAACAAACTTTCATAACGAAATTCTAACGTACGAATTTCACACAAATTGAAACCGAAGTTTACAAACAAAGTGTCGATCATATATCTTACCTATATACTAAAGGAGAACTATGAAGCACATCAGCAAAGCTTAGTTGTCGAGCAATTAGGCATGCCACGTAGGATTATGATGTAATATGATGATGAAATTGCTATGTATTTTAAGGTGTATATACTATGTGTATTTTTATACGGATGTATATATATATACTATGTAAAGTTAGTGGGCCTAAAGTTCTTTTGCATTTAGCTTCCATCAGAAGCCAAAAACACTCTCACACAAATTCAAATTTTGAATTCATCAAATATCTAACTCATCTGCCATCAAAATCTTCCATATCCATCTTTAAATTATTTTCCTCATCCATTTTTCATTACCATCTTCTATGTTTTAATTTCATAATTTTCGGGTAAAAATAAACCGATTTGAAAGGGTTGTTTGTCAGATGAGGGTTTTTGAAAGGGTTGTTTGTCATAGTATCATTTGAGGTATGAGGTATGAGGTATGTTTTTTTTTTGTATATTCATATTCATAGTTTCTTTTTTTTTTCCAAAAAAAAATAATTTATTATTGCTTTGTAGGTGTCAAAGAAGAGTATGACTTTTTAAAATTGCTTTTTTTTGCTTTTTTTTTGTATATTCATATTATTGCTTTTTTTTTTTTGTATATTCATATTATTGCTTTCCAAAAATAATTGAATCTTTTCCTTTACAGATTTTATATTTATGTACTTTGGTTCTAAGAGTGTGACCTTTTAAGAGATGTGTATCATATTTGTAAGTAGATTGCTATGTCTCAGGTTATTTAGGTGATTACAAGAATGATGAACACCTCTTATTTGATGAAATGCTTCAGTGAAAAAAAAAGTTTCAAAAGTTTGTTTCTCTGGTTATAAGAATCGACTTTTAGAATAACCTTATATGCTTAAGGGTGTTTGTTATAAAAGCCACTTCTTCTAAGCTTATCTGGTCGTATTAAGGGTGTTTGTTATAAAATCTTAAAAAGGATCACCAGGGTCTCTGAGTCTTTATAATTTTCTAAAAGAAATTTTGATGTCTCTTAGCCACTCATTTTTGTTGACACATACCTTATTGAAGATTTGGTGCCTTCTTTGAAAATGGTCATATTGCATTAGCATGATACACTTCTGGTACTATCTTTATAGTTTTTTTAATAAATTAGTGGCTATAGTTTTATACGGAGTATTTAAATTAGTGGCTTATATGGACATTATTATCAACTTTTTTTACAGCAACAAGGATATGTTCTTAAGGGAATTAATCTCCAATGCTTCTGATGTAAACTTTTGGTTTCTTTACCTTATTAACTTGGAGTCTATATAAGTGTAGTCTTACATTCTTATCATTTCTTTGCAAATATATCAATTTCAGGCTTTAGAGTATTGATCTTTGTTTGATAACAAACTGGAATGGACGTTAATGGAGTGAAATCTGACTCCCCTTCAATTGGTAAGTATTTTCTTGAGCCTGGATTTTCTTATTATTGTCATTTTTGATAGCATTGTTCATGGTGAATTTCTTGCAACAAAATTGTTGTTCTTTCAACTATTTATAAATGAAGCCATTAACAATTCACCATAAAGATGACCAACCTTGGACAACTTATGGTGATGTAAATGCAGGTCTGGTGGATCAGATAATGCCATAACATTGTTTTAACTTTAATAGTGGGTCTTAGTGATTTGGTGAACTAACTTGAAAAGGTTTATAATGATGTTCTTACTAGAGTGTCTCCAATTATAAGTTGATTCGGAAACAGAAGTTATGATGTTCCATATAATATGCGTGAAACACTTTAATAAGCGTATCCATGAGCAGCTGTTTAATATTTGGCTATTGAAATATCTATATATACCCAAGTGTAATATTACCATTGTGCAGCTGGAGATGCCCAGAAAAGTGTGACCCAAATATATTCAATGATAGGGGGCTGGTGGAAAGTAAAAAAGTCGACAGCCCATATACTAAATCGTCTCTACACGTGGTGAGTTATGGTTTAAGTTAAATTCAAGTATGTTTCTAATTAGTGCACCAATGTTCTCCATGAAAGGCCCATCAATGGTGCAAACCAAATAAGACAAGAAATAAGACACACGATTAAGACCACTGCTGCGTGCTCTAAACTGTGATAAGTGGTTTGACGCCTTAGCTGTTTGAGCTGAAGTGATTTATTTGCATAACTTTTGTTAACTCTATGAATATATGAATTCATGTATTAATGATGGCCTGTGTTCTTTAGGTTTCAGTAGAGAAACCGAATCCAATAATATTTCTAAAAGTATGTGAGCTATTAGGAGTAGAGGCCGAGGATGCCATCCATGCAGGTGATGATCATTGAAACAATATATGGGGTGCCCGAGATGCTGGATGTGATGCTTGGCTAAGGAGAAGTGATGTTCATTCTTTCAAAGAGGTATGCCTGATGAATCAATAGACACCATGACTGATTAAATAACTAATGGTAGTTTTAAAATCAATTTATTGTTTTAATATAATCAACTTTACATCAGTTGTATATAGATTTATCTCATGTATAGACATTTGTTTAAATTCAGTTTCTGGATGACATTTTTTTCCTTGCAGAGTCTGAACATGGAGATCGCCAACAATAATTTATGTTTTGATTTTCCAACTAATAGTTGCATTCAATGCATAAAGTCAGATGAGACCAAATATCCATTTCAACTATCATTTGCAGACACGTGGGCTAGATGTGTGAAAATGTAGATTATGTATTAGGCTTCATAACCATTCAACATTTTAGCTAAAAGTGTAATGTCTCTTTTGTCCCTAAGTCCCTAACTAGATGTTATTTGTAATCTGATGCATTGTTCTTGAGCACTAGCAAGAAGATTTCAATTAATTCGATTGAGGTTCTTTTGGGTGTTCTCTATTTATGTTGGCTTCAATTTGATTTTGTGCTTAAATATGTCTAAAGCAAAACATTTTCTTCATCTTATTATTTACGTTGTTAATAAAAACTTAATTTTGTATCCCCGCCTATCAGGTGCTTCATGTATAGTTCTATTCTTGTGCGAATAGGTCGAAAGTTTCTATGAATAGTTCTATTATTCTGTTGTATAGACTTTTTTTTTTAGTGATCATGATTTTTCTTTGTATTTGAAAGTGTTTATATTATGTCTCAATAGCTCGAAGGGGTGTATTCAATAACTCTATTGTTTTTACTATGCGTGAATAGGTCGAAAATGCTTTAATATAGCAAAGTTTATGAATAAGTCGAAGATGTTTAAAATAAAAATAAATATAAATATTTAAATATTTTTTTTTTACCTCCTTGAAAATACATAAATCAAAGTTTACAAAACCATTTAATTGCATTATTTTATCTCTTTTCATTTTCTAAAACAAAACATTTTCTTCATCCTTACTATTTACGTCATTTAAAAAAACTTAATTCCACATCCCCGCCTATCAGGCGGGATATCGATCTAGTAAACTTAGGAAACGACAAGAAAGGGGAAAAAAAAAAGCTTTATTTATTTTATCAAAACCAAAAGGATGTATAAACAAGCTATTGGGTATATAAAAAACAAGCCGGATTGGATAAGTTGTAAAACTCCTTACCTTTGGAAGGGTTCGATCCTCGCTTTCTGCCAAAACCGCGCGTTTACATCACCTCCAATTTTAGGGGGCGCGGTACCAGAAAAAATTCCAAAAGGGGACAAAATTAAAAAAGTCATGAAAAAAAAATCCTAGAGAGGGGCAAAATTTAAAAATCCACAGGAAAAATTTAACCCCCCCAAAAAAAAATTTGGTACCGCCCTTGCCTCCCAAATATCCCGTGAAAAACAGAATTGGGTAACGATTTTGATTTTAAGCTATTGGATTCTAGCTTTGACTTTGTACATCAAACTATAAAAGATGCATATGGCTTAAAAAAGAATCAAGTATATACTTAGACCCTTTGACAATCTCTCTTGAATGTGGAAGATGGTTAGAATACAAGGACAACACTACAAGTCATCCATTTGTCATATGATTTGATTGTATCAACTTCATAAGCCGGCATGTAAATGTTTAACGTCTCTTTAGGAATAAAAACAAAAATGTGTAAGTCTACGAACTATGAAATATCAAAGGTCCGAGTGTATCAAATGTGTAAGAGGATTCATGAAGGGAGTGAAGGCGACCTCGTTCGTCTCTTTTACTAATTTTAGTGGTGTTTGGATGATAATCGAGAATAAGTGGATTTCGAAAAATGATATGAACAGGCAAATAAGCAAAAAAAAAGTAAAAACATTGCGTGAGACCGCGAGAGGTGTGTAATATTGACAAGGGCGTCTTAACCATAAGGCCAATAAAGCAATTGCTTTAGACCCGAATATTTTAAACGCCTCAAAATTTGTGTACGTATTTGTGTATGTATCACTAAAAGTGTCGTGAATTCACCAAGTTTTTTTTTTTTTCAACAGTAAATTTTGGTTCAACGGCATTGTCTTTTCATATACGGAACTTCAATTATAGGGGAAACCCATTCACCAAGTATAATTATGTAGTAATAATATCTAATCAAATTCTTAGTATAATATTGTTAACTTGTGTTAAACAAAAGGCTTTCGTTATGTGTAGATTTAGTATGATACTTGCCAATACTATTTCGATTAACAACAATCATTGTTGGCCAGTTTGAGTTACTTGTTATTGATCTTTTGCCACAAATATCTAATAAGGAAATCACATCTTTATGATTATCTTGAAAGTTGTTCTTTATTAAAACTTGACATCCATCAACAAAATCTCATCTTCACATCCATAATAATATCTTAGTCATTGAAAATCAACAAAATTTTAATAGTATCAACTCGAAAATACGAATACGAGGTTACCCAAAAATGGACTAAACGTGGAAGTAGTATTTATTAATGTTTTTGAACCAGCCGATCCGATCTGTCTGACCGTGATTGGACCGGTATTTTGAAGTTTTCCAGTCCAATAGATATCGGTTGGTTCAGTGACAATGAACCTTTTACACCGCTTGAACCGGACCGGTCAGAGTTAACTTTGAGACGGCCCTGATATTGACATAATAAAGTGAAATGTTGATTACGTCTTACACCATACCAAATGCCAACTAGTCAGTCGGTAGAATTCAGACAACATATTAACTTGATTTAAATATTTGCGCGCATATATATGAAGACTTTGTGTAATTTTTATAATTATATCTCTTGTTGACATGTAGTATAAAAGAAAACCATTAATATAATATAGAAACTGTATGCATCATTACTTGTGTGTGTTATAACTGAGGTTTTGTTATTAACATATGGTATTACTCTAGGGCTTCCATTAAAGAGGTTTCATATATACATAGTTGTCCACTCGGTTTTTTTTTACTTAACTCGAAAATTTGATTTTTTGACTCGTGACTTGAATCGTAAGAGTCAGGATATCAGATAATAAATACATATATATATATATATATATATATTTATAATAATATACAAGTATTTATTGTACAAATATAATATTATATTATATTTATATATTAAGCTAAAAATAAAAGAATACTATTGAAATAAAATCAAATTTAAAAGTATATAAAAGAATTTTGTTTAAAAAATAAAAATTTTTTTTTTTTTGACTCCTGATTCGGAACGTGACTCGCATCAACTCGAAACATGACTCGCATTGACTCGAACGAGTATGAAGCAAAGTCGAGTCATCCAACAAATCGTCTCGTTTTCACTTTGTTTTGACTCGACTCGTACGAGTCTAACAACTATGGTTTTATAGCCTCCAAACACTTAGAAATAGGCCGAGCTTTAAAGGGGCAGGGCTGCAGGGGGTTCTTGGCCCTTTCAAAACTTTGACATGTTAGGATATGCATATAAATTTTCTTTTTACGTATTCGGCTTGCTATAAAAACGTTCAAGTTCCACCAATATTTAGAGATACCTTGAATGTAATGCATGAAAGGGTTAGTTTAGTATGGAAAAAACTTGTGTACATCACCTCCTTTCTAATTATAAACATGTTAAAAATGCCGTCTCTAACTAGTATTATGCTTTAATATATAGTATCAGATTTATTTGTTAGTACGTGCTGAAATGAAAACGGTATATCGATCAATAATTAAGGGTACATCACCTTTTTTTTAACCGTACACCACCAAACATGTTTTAAAGTATTGTATAACACACAACACCCTGAGGATTTAAGTATTCAGGCCGAGCCGAGAAAAAAAATGTCCATGTCCCTTAACGAATTCAAATATATAAACAAAAATTTTGATAAATTATGACTAACATTATAATAATATTTATATTTTAGCATTTAAAATGTTGTATAGTTATACTTTAGGCACTAACTAATGGAATGAAATCAATATATAATACATTATACATATAATACATATATATATATATATATATATATATATAGGAGAAAGTTAATTTGAGGACACCTAAATAAAAAAGGACAAGGGGACA
>JAOEHQ010038284.1:0-12576 GCA_025447715.1 Asclepias incarnata | reverse complement strand
CCGTATCTGCAATTACTCCCGACAACATATTAACGCTTATAGCATTCTAAATCTTATAACTAACTCAACGTAAAACTAGAGGCGGATCCAAGATATTATGACACCGGGGGCAAAAAAAAATTTGACTTGAAAATATGAGGGCATAATGAACTAAAAACATAATAATATACATAAATATGATATATTTACACTAAAAATTTTTGGGCCGTCGGGGGCGGTCGCCCCCGGTACTTATATGATACATCCGCCCATGCTTACAGGTGTTACTAGTAAATGGGTCAAAATTTCTTCCACTACTAGACCATCTGAAAAATGTGCTTACATTGTTAGCAAGTTTGTGATATCTTCTTACTACTAATAGCATATCAGGTTTATTATTATTTTGTTTTTGAGCATTTATGCAGGATGGCAAAGCTTATGAGGCAGTTCAAGAATGAAAAGACGTAAAACAAAGGTGTTCTCTATCGGGAAGGTTCGCATGTATACACTCCATCTTCATCGCTAATTGGCAAGAATGATCAGGTGTTATCTGTGCTAAGGATTCTAGCTGCATTTGTTAAAGGACTTAAATCATCAGAACCATGATTGGCATCCAGCTCCGTAAGTTTCATATGTAGATTGCTTTATTACATTTCGGGAGGGAAGCAGTAACGGCATGCGTTCTGAAAATGCCCACAGATTTAATTAAGAGTTTAAAAATTAGTTTGGTGGTCTTCATCATTCATTTTCTAGATCAAAGCAAGTTCGAAGTAGTTGTTTCAAGTACTGGTGCTTCTGCTCTAAATGACGATAAATTTACTGCAATGCATTTTTTAACACCAAGTAAGTTGGTACGTTCCCTCGTCCCTCTGTGCTGATTTGCTTTCAGTTTTTTGAGTTTTAGTATGGCAACCTTGAAGCTGTTAATGGATTTGTGCTTAATTTTCTTCTGGTTAAATGTGAGTCAAATAACTGTTTTGGGAATTCAGGATAGAATAAATATTTGTGAGTAATTAACAATTTTTTTCTTATTAATATCTGTATTAAACGAGTTATGAGTTATGACCATCCATCGATAGCAATAATTTGGCTGTACTAATGAAGTATGTATTGAGAGTTGAATGTATTATACATCAATAATGTAAAAGAAAATGAAACAATGATATGAATTAAAGAATTTGAAGAAAATAAATGCTTAATGAACAAACTTATACAGAGTATTAGAGAACTAATAATGAACAGACGCATCATTTTTGCAGGTTGGATTTTATTTGCTCATGCTAGACTCGACTAGTATGGGCTGCATTCAGGTACCGCTGTCTCCCAAAGTATTGTCTTGATTTCACTGTCATAAACAACAAATATTTTCATTTGAAAAATATGAATGTGAAGACTTTTAAAGCTTGAATATACATGATGACAACAACTATAATGGGAAGTTGTAACCGTTAAGAGAAAGAACTTACCGCCAAGGGTGCTAAGTTTTGATTGTAAGAGATCTGACCATGGATTTTGCAGTTTTGATTCGGGATACAAAGTCATCGGACATGTTTTCTAATATTACTTTTTCCATGCGCCTAGATTTTAGTAGTAGTCTAGAAGGGATCTTCTTTAACTTCTGGCAACATCTGATATTTAGTTGTTTAAGGCTCTCCATTGCCTCTTCCTCCACATCCCATTCCTCCAACCCGGTCAGATTCCACAACTTCAAAACCTCGAGCTTTTTAAATCCTCCTTGATGACAAATCATTCTTTTACCCATAAACGAGTCGCCCAAGAGCCTCAACACGATCAAGCAAGGTAGTTGTCCTAGCGTCTCCATCGGGTCATCATTTAGATGAGAGATTGACAATGTCAGAACCTTAACTGTTGTAGGGAATTCATTTAGAGCGGGTAACCTTTCTAAATTACCAATCAGATTTAGATGAGAAAGTTTATCCAATGTTGCTAGCGATTTCAAAACTAGTTCTGAAGCATTACCCTTGCCATCTACTGATATCAACCTTAATGATTGAAGATTCACCAACTTTGCAATCCAGTCAAGCAACACACCTTGGCTTTTTGTGCTTAGTTGGAACCTAATACCTAGCTCTGTAAGATTAAGCAGCATCCCCAAACCTTCAATTACTGATATCTTCTCGTCTAGAACCAATCCCCATAAGGTGACGAGGGTTGAAGAGCTGCTAGGTGGCATGGCAAGATTGATGTTGTTCAGATTGAGATGACGAAGCTTTTTGAGCTTCCAAATGGAGTCTGGTAGACTGTTGACATTTGTGTGCTTCACATCTAGCGTTTCTAGATTCGATAGGTCACCCACCGATTCAGGAAGACTGTCTAAGTACGTTCGTCTCAGTCCCAGATACTTTAGATTACACAAATGGCCAAGCTTATCGGGCAGAGTAGGGTTGTTCACGCCCTCTAGATCCAGCACCCTCAGTAAGCAAACGTCGTTTTTAATGATTCTGTTCAACAGTATCCCTACTTCTTTTGCTGCTGTGTCCTTGTGCGGGCGGTTGAAAGATAGATAAGACCTCAAGTTAGAGGGATCAAGTTTACGTGCGTAACGTGCCCATGCGTTTGTGGCAAGGGCCCTTGTGGTGCTCATGTGGTGAACCATCCTACTTACACCAAAGGGGGCTGTAGCATCCTCAAAACGTTCTGAATTTTGGTGAATGTAAAACAGACCGATATCCTGGGCTTTTGGGGATAGGTAATCATGCAGACCCGAAGCTAAACAACATTTTTTTGGGCTGTTGTCAGACCTAAATTTGGTTATCTGAATCATTCCCAGATTAACCAAATCTTCAAATAGTTTCAGTACCAAATCCTCGGGGAATGGCTGTTGGCATCTTCTCTCCACAAATCCCTCGGCAAGCCATAGCCTAATCAACCTCCGTACTGAAATGTCTTCATCTTTCGGGAAAAGAGACAGGTATAACAGGCAAAGTTTTGAGAGGTCACATAGGTCAGCATACTTGGCCAGCACTTCGTCAGGACATTGATCATGCCCATTTTCGTCTTCAAAACCTACTTTGTTTGCCTCTCTTTTGTTGTATGAATAGGTGAGCATTAGCTGCTTCTTTTTTGGCAAGTGCTCTTGAGAGTGTGGGATTGCGGTCAGTGATCGAACCAAAGACTTTTTGTTAGAACTCGGGGCACTGGGGATTGTTGAAATCGGCCAAACAGCAGAGGAACTCTTTCGTGCCGACTCACGTGTATTAGAATAGACCTGATCATCATCATCGTTATGATATTCTTCTTGGTCCTTAGTTGCAGCCTCATCTTCAGGAGAACAAGAAATCTTGCTCATGATTTTCTTGATTTTTCGTATAAGGATACGACAAGAATTGAGATCATTAAGCAAGAACATTTGATTTGCTACGAAACCAAACCTCTTCCTCTGTCTAGCAACTCGAAATGCAAATTTCTCAATCTCATCCGCAACTTCATAAAGGACACAAAGATAGTTCCCTGACATCTGGGACATGTCTGAATCGTTTGTTTCTTCTGAAAAACCTTGCAGCTTCTCGAGAGACTTCTTGACTGCCTTCAGTTGATGCATCATTACTTTATTTTTGGTTATCGATTCTTCATATAGCGTATCTTTCAGCTTTTGAACCACCCCCACCGCCACTGCCTTCACCTCCATTTTGATCACACACAAATTCAATTGGAAGAATGTTGAGTATTATATATGAAGTATTTTTCTGTGTTTTTGTTTACATCAGATTGTTAGGTTTTGCTTCGCTATATATAGATCTTGCGGCCCATCTGGATTCATATCGCCGTCCTTTTTCCATACCTTTTCCGTACCTTTTCCACTGTGTTACAAAGAACCTGGCTTTGAATTTCTTGTCTGAGACAAACACACACACACACACACACACACACACCTGAGAAATTACTTTGAATTCCTTTACCCCCGAGAAACTGATTTGTCATTTCATATATTTTACATGGTCTTTTCTTATGGTTTGAATGTTTGATGGTGTGTGTTGTGTATCTTTAGTCATTTCTTTTCTTCTGTTAATTGATTATTATTCCCTTCAACTTGAAAGTAATCATAATCTTAAGTTAAAAGAAGTTATTTGAGCATTAATCTACTATCCTAGTTAAGAAATATCATGTAACAAAATAAAGGATGGCGCTGCAAATCGACACTAAAGGATGGCGCCGCAAATCGACACTGGGGATCTTGCTTTCGTTATATTTTTAAATTTTTATTCTTAATTGTCGTGGTGTCTTTGACGGGTTAAATTTTCACATTCGGAGTCGAAGCTTGAAAATTTTCCTGGTGATGTTGTTTCATTGTTCTTACATATAATTTTCTTTGTGTGTACATGGAATTTGATGATAAATTTTCACTTTGGGGGGTTTGGCCAAGTAAGAAAGTAGAAAAGTCCTGGTTTTCTATTGTTGAAGGGTTATTTTTGTCTTTTTAGAGCTTCCGATGTTCTCCTATTCGTTGTGCTGTCAATGTCAACGACACCCAATCCCTCCATGAGCGTAGGTAAAGGAAGGGTGTGGTATTTTAACAGCAACTTCTTAAATTTGCTGAGTTGAAATGGATTATTGTAATCTAAGTTGATTGTGATTGTTATGGTCTAAATAAATTGAATAGTTTGGTAAATTCATTGGTAATGTTTTTGTTCCCGGGTCCACTTCAGTTTAATATTTTTCAATCATAATTTCTTGAAAACATTGGTGAAGTTTAGAAGATAGATGTACATGCTTGATCATCGTGACATAATAATAATTAAACAAATTCGGTTTTATGCAAAGATTTTACTTGATTTATGTATCCTATACGCTAAGGGTGTTATTTGGTCGGGTTAATGGGGTGTCAAAATTGGTCTGTACTCATGTTCCAGGAATTTAGGCAAAAAAGATGGGAAAATAGGAATTACTGATGTTGTTTCTTTCTCAAAAGGTGCCAGGAGATTGACGAGCAACTGCGGTAATGGTGTCGTGTGGTGGTGGTGTTTTGACACAAGAAGTTGCCACAATAACCAGATGCAATCGTTATGAAGGTTTGTGATTATTTCATTCAACTCTTCATGGGTTTCAACATGTTTGCATGCAACAAATATCTTGATCAACATAAACAACACTCGAAGGATATAATCACCGGGCCGCCGGGGCGAAAAAAAAAAAAAAAAGAAAGCCTCACATTTCCTCGATATGCATGCCTCATGACGAAACTTGTATGAACCGGGAAGCTAAAGATGTGATGAATCAGACATAGATGTTGTCTTTATGCATTTTAGCTGCTTATTGAACGTGTAAACTTGCCCATACGACAATTTGGCTGTGATGGTTGTTCCTCTGTAGTGCACTCTTTTTGTAGAGATTCGATTCTTGGAGCTCTCTAAGTTGGTGTTGTTAGAAACCCAGAGACCAAATTCATGAAGATCGCCTTCGTTCCATGATATACTAACCGTTACATTCCCACGAGCCTTCAGTCCTTTGATAGAACCATTTGACCATTTGTCTCGGGGAAGTGCAGGGAGCAAGTATAGGTCCTTGATAGTGCTTTGGACTAGCATCTCAGCTATTGCTGCACAAAATCTGACACAACCACATGCATGATTAAAGCCTCCGTCAATCATAGAGGTGGAAAATTAAGAGGGTCGGCAATGGGTCGAGATACCTGAGCGGGCCACTTTTTCTCCAATTTCTTTATAAAGACTTCTCACAGAAACTATATTTTCTATGAATATTATACTTTGAATAAAATGATTCAAGAGGTTTTGCTTTGAAAAACGAACACTTTGATCGATTTAGGATCGGTTTGACCGGAATCCTTTTTAGCTTTTCTTTAACCACTTAACCCATTAGAGATAATACATAATCTAAAACCATTCATAAGTAAATGCGTTGAAATGGGTAACTCCTATCATTCAATGATATGTTTTAGATGGGAGATTGTGCTTACCCGAAGTTAGCATCAATTTGGAAAGGAGGGTGTGCGGTGAACAGATTACTGTATAGTCCTCCTTCGAAATTGCTTTCATGATCAGGGTCAACCAAGTCAAACAAATGTTTAACCATTCGGTATGCATGTTCGCTATCGTGAAGTCGGGCCCACAAAGCAGCTTTCCATGTAGTCGACCATCCGGGACCGTCCTCTCCTGTCACACAAGACATAATATCCGACGCTGAGAGCTATATATGAGCATTTGTTTATGTGAATTTCAACATTTGAGGTCAAAGTGACTACTTTTAACATCTTAAGGATATGTCGCCTCTTTTATATTTGAATATATGTGAAAGATAAATTGAATAACAACATAAGGTACAAATAGAATCATGTTGGCAGTATATTCACAAATTTTATCTGTTCTTTTTTACTCATTTTATCATGAAAGAAAGTATATACACACCTCTTTTAACCAGAGTGAAATCTGCTGCTTTACAAAGATCTGGATTTTTCTCAACGGTTATTGTGTGCCCTGGGTAAAGCCCAAATAGGTGTGAAACATGACGGTGATGCACCTCTGGATCTTTAAAATCTTGTGCCTAATTGTCAAAAATGAAAAAGAAAATTTTCAATCACCATAGCTAGAGTTGCCACCTTCAACTCGTTTATTTACAAACGGTCAAATAGGATATCAAAAATATTAACTACAACTCTACAAGGGGAATGGATCGAATAGGGCGAAAGTGGGCCAAATTTTCAAAGCTTAGATCATTATTGTAGTCATAATTACACATTAAATATTCAGGAAAAAACAAAATATGTTTACAGGTCAAGCCAACCAGTACCATTACAACCGGTTACTCAACCTGACTGGCCCACCATCTTGCCACCTCTAACAGTAGTATTACTCTCGGCTAGGCAATGGGATCCGGTGTGTTTTGGTGTGTGTGTGTATATCTATATATCATTGTACACACAATCTACCAGAAAGAAGGGAACACAAAAAGACATACCCATTCAAGAATGGAACCATCCCGGGCAATCTTTGTTGGAGGAATCCGCGGTTGAGCCTTAAGAACTCTTTGAATCAAATCACTTGTACTTTTTCCCAAAACCTGTTAATTTACAACTGTTTTCATAGTCATGAAAAATAAAAATACATAGTATTTGTAACATCCAATTATTACCTCTGCGGCAGAAACAATGGCATTGAATACTTCTCTAATGATCGCCATGTCCATTGTTGTCGAGTAGCTCACACTTGCTGACTCACCATTGGGAGCAATAAACATATGTTCGGGAGACGTTGAAGGATTTGTCTCAAGGTAACCTTCTTGGCCCTCAATTAACCAGTCCAAAAGGAATGAAGCACATCCTTCTAGCAACGGATATGCTTCATTTGATAGAAAGTCCTATTTATTGAATAAACATTAGAATTCGAACGATTAATTTCATGTCCAAGTATGTATGGTATGATTGCATAACAATACATTTGCATGATGCATGAATAAAGGGTGTGTTTAGGACAAAAGTTTTATATGAACCACAATTTAGGACAAAGTTTTACTTCAAATTTTCATCCTAATTCGTATAGTTGTAATTAGTATTCTTCTTGAAGCTTTTAGAGGAAAAAAGATTAAATTGCCCCCGCTGACATTCCCTGCTACTTTTGGAACAATTTGTGAATACAGTGAAAACCATACCCTTACTTTCTAGTTCTAAATCACAGACAGAAAGGGTCATAATTTGACTTTTGAGGTCAATGAGTTACATGCATTCTTCATACTCATAAGAGAACATTTGAACATATGCATGTTACATAAGCTGCAAATATAAATGATAATGGAGTAAATAAGAAAACGACTGCAATCTTACTTTGTTCATTGTATATGTATAATGTTCCCATACATGAGTACAAAGCCAAGCTCCACCCATCGGCCATAGAGCCCACACGGCATCACCATGATCTGGGGATGTTTTGGCCCAAAGATCAGAGATTTGATGTGCAACCCAACCACTGGTATCATAATTCACCTGCCAGGTCAAAAAGCTCCCAATTAAAACAATACTTAACCAGAAAAGAAATGTCACATTATGAAGAAAATCGTCTTACTTTTGCAGTTTTACTTCCATTGATCGCTAGAGATGAAATGTAATCAAATAATGGCTCTTGGCATTCTTGCAAGTTGCACGAAAGTGAAGGCCAATAGTTCATTTGAAGATTGATGTTCAAGTGAGGAGCACCACTGCATGAAATTGGAAAAAAAGCCATCCATGAGAACTAAGCCTCGTTTAACAAGATAAACGTTTATGTTTTCAAAAACCATAATCAAATTACAAAGTTTGTATATTGGCAGGTACAAATTGTGAGCTTGATTCTGATATACAGTCAGCATCTGACTTTAACGAGGTTGAATATTCAAAACTGTTAAAGCATTATCTCTCCTTTTATAAAAATTTTCTTATTTATGAAAGAAGAAACATGTTTTTCATTTTGTTGTGAAACAGGACCACTACTTTGTTTACATTGCAAAAAACTTCGAGGTGGCAAGATGGGCAGACCAATAATGCATTAACAAGTCAATATGGGTTTGGGTTGAAACAGGCCAGTTCTTTCGGTAAAGTTTGAAAAGGCTTGGATGTGGTTGGGTGGCCCACACCATTTCTTTGTCTATATTTAATTTGGCTAAAAATTATTAATGCTTTAATAATGCTTACAAAAATAATACTATCATAATAATTTAAACCTTTTAAATGGACAAGTTACGAGGTTGTATGCACTTAAATTAGACATCATGCGACTTCCAACCTGTTTGAACGGATCCTCTTATCTAAATTTTCAATTAATATGTTTGAGAGAAAACACAACCCAAATCCATAAGTAAGTGGGTTGACATTAGCAACTCTAAAAACAAGCAAACAAGTAGGTGATACTATACGAGTATAACATAATAGACCAAACAAAAACTTACTCCCATGCGGGTTCAACTTTTTCGTTCCAAATGCCCTGCAAGTTAGCTGGCTGAGTTCCAGGCCGTGAACATGATATTAACAAATATCGTCCATATTGAAATAAAAGCTCGATCAAAGAAGGATCTTCATCTGTTTTAAAAGACTTAACCCTCTGTGCAGTTGAGACATCCTCAGATGATCCATCAATACTCTTAGAGCTGTTTGAAAGCTCAAGAGAAACACGATTAAATAACTTTTGATAATCATCCACATGACGATTGTAAAGCTCTGAATATGAAAAACCCTTCAACAACTTTATAGTATTTAAACAATCAGAAGTAGGTTCCCGCTTTGAATCTGAAGGGTTGGTAAATGGGCTTTCAAATGAAGATGATCCCACCAAAAGCAAAACAGCCCAGTCACACCCCTCAACCTTTAGTTTCTTATCCAAAACAGTAATTGAGCCTGTCCCATCACTAATTTGCAAATCCAGAATTGCAGAAAACTTTATTCCTTCAGGTTTATCTTCATTTTCAGCAAAAAGGGTCGGTGGTTTCCTTCGACCAGGACACAGGCCTTCCATGATAATCTGATTTTGACCCTTTACATAAGTATGATGATGTAGCTTGCTGTCAAGAGATGCAGTGAAGGATAATGAACCAGATTTGCTTGTGGAAATCTTGATCACGATAACTTGATCCGGGTATGAAGCAAAATGTTCTCTTGTGAATTCTACTCCACCTACAGAGTATTTGACTTTCAAGGTGGCTGTATCTAAGTCCAACTCTCTTTGATAAGTTTTTGCATCGTATGCAACATGACTGTTGTCAAATTCTAGGTTGATATCTCCCAAAAGTTGGTATACCTTCATTATTACAAGAGAAAACTTATTTAAAAGAAGACACAGCTATCAGTTTACATAGTTCGGATAAACAAATTTTGCTTGTAACTATCAATAATCTAGATAATCAATTTTGGATGACAAATTTCATGTTGGTTACAAGTAAACTGAGCATGAAACGGTAAAACAACTTTGAATAACCATCTCCACTTCTTTCAAACATGTCATTTTGCTAAACACACAAGTCACCTGCAGCATAACTTATTTTATCTGATTTTCCGATTTTGATTAATACGATCACATAATCACTACCAAAACACACAACCAAACACCTCCTTAACTCATATGGTCATTTGGAATCACTTAGGAAGCATAACTAAGAAACATACAGCGGAGGGCTCTCCAGACAATTTGATTGCTGCTTTAGTAGCTTCAGCATATTTTCCATCATCCACGAGCTTTCTGACCTCAGATAGTGCGTTTGGAGCATTTGGATCCGTGTAGTTCCCAGGGGTTCCTGTCCATAGTGTATCCTCTGAAAACAACACAATTCACATAATATTTGTTAGCAATTAAAGTTTTTAAGATCGACAACTGGGAACCATCAAGGGTTGTCAAGTTGGTTATCAACATAGAGTGTAAACATTCAGAATTCAGAGGCCCAATGCTCAAAAACTTGGCTAGTGCCATCAACCCTTGTATTGTGGATTTGTCACTAGCCATGCCAGTCTCCTTTTAAGAGCACTTCACATGTTCTGAGTTTGTGTGTGTGTGTGGGTGTGGGTGGGGGGAATCATAATTAGGGTCAAATTTTGTATAGTGGTTTCCCATTTGATCTAGAACTCAACATTTTCCAACAATTATAGCTAAAAATTACTTTTTCAAAAAACATATATTCACACACTAGATGGGACTCAAAACCACAACCTTGGGGCACCACGAAAACAGCATTTTAAAGACAGACCCTCACGCGCCAGACAATTATTCACACATTTCCCTCTATCTGCCATTCTTTCTTAACATGTACTACTAACTAGAAATACACTAAACCATCAAGTAAACATATGCATTAAAATCACTATAATCATATCAAAAATACACGATAACAACATTTCAAAATTTGCAAGAAACTATTCACACACACAAAAAATATAACTCATAAAACCCTAAAACCCTTCAATTTCCTCAAATGGGTAATCATCAAAAATAAAACTTGACCATTAAAAGTTGCCAAATCAGCATACATATCATCGAATATATACAATAACAATAATCCAAAGTTGGGTAACCAAAACAAAAAAAAATTTCTTTTTTTTTTCTTTTTTGATATATACAATAGATTTCTGACTATATACATTTCAACTAAGTAGAATCACACTAAACCATCATGTAAACATATGTATAATTGCATATAGAGTGAATATAACCATACAAATACACAATAATAACATTTCAAGATTCCCAAGAAATATTCAACTTATATATATATATAAGAACACTTTCTGGGGCTAAAGTGAAACTACAAAAAGGCCTTATCGATTAACAATTCTACAAACTAATACTCAATAAGATCATACATACTAAAGTTTAAACACACTTTTGGCTTATCTGCTTACAACTCGCCTCAAAAGTAAAAAAAATGTACCTTAAAGGGGTCTAACTTTACAACAAAAACAACTGTACCCAATCCCGACATATTAAAAGGGTCTAACTTTTAGAAACAAAAATAAAAAGGGTTTACCATTAAGATTAATAGTTTCAGAAGCAACACCACCCCAAACCATAGCACCAAGTCTTCCATTACCAATTGGAGCAGCATCAGTCCAATGCTTAGCTGCTTCATTAAATATCACTTTCAATTCACTCTTTTCATTTTCATATAAACTCTTAGTTGTTTTCCATATATCTTTATCCAAAACTGGCTTAACCATGATCCATTCTTCTTCATTATTATTTTCTTCCATTTTCACCCAATATCAATGGAAAACTTGTTGAGTTGTTTCCTTTTTTTTTATTGAATATTTGACCACACATCTACTATGTGTGTGTTTGACCCAGCAGCCCATGAAAGATAATAAAGATGATGACCCATATGGGTAAATGCTTAAAGAAGTACAAGACAAGAAAAACCGATGAAAAATGAGTTTTTGTGTGTGTGTGTGTGTGTGTCGGTGTTGGAATGTGGGTCCTGTTTTTTCTTGATATATGCTTTCCATTGTCTTATCGATAGGCGGATAGGATTACTACAAGACTTAAGCTAATATAAGAAGAAAAAAAATGATATATATAATAATAATAATAATAATAATAATAATAATAATAATCTATAATCTATCTATAATCTATAATATATAATAAAACTTAATTCATAATTAAAAAAGTTTGAATCTTTAGATTAATTTCAAGTTTTAATTAAATCCCCAAAAACACCCATTTAAAGCAGATAGTCCATTTGCAAATCATAACAATTTGTGAAATAAAAAACAAATTAAGGTAATTAGAATGCGAAACGAATAATCAATATCGTTTATCAGGAGCGGTTTGGTCGAATGGTTAAATATATGGAGTATATTTTCTGGGACCGGAATTTTATTATATTTTTACATGTTTATTTATATGGAGTATATGTTATATAGTATCGTTACTTTAACAATCAACTATGTGCATTTTGGTCGAATGGTTAAAACGTTAAGGACCCGCATATTTTAGTATTAGGTCGCTGGGTCGAATCTTGTTGGGATCTCCTTTCACGCTTTTTTTTTTCTCTTGAAAGTTTTCTTATGCCTTGTCCCCTTTCACATTTGTTGTTGTTGTTGTAATATATATATATATATATATATATATATATATATATAGGGAAAAGTTACTTTAGGAACCCCTAAAA
>JAOEHQ010038272.1:0-23539 GCA_025447715.1 Asclepias incarnata | reverse complement strand
CGAGCAACCAAAAACAAAGCCGTGAGCCTGCGGGCAAAGCGGACAATATTGTGTTGTGGTAAGGCGGGGTGTTACAGTTATCATGGCTGCACTGAATGAATTTAAACAGACTTTCGGATTGAGTCCAAGCTTACCAAAAAGTACGGCTTTCTTTTGTAATGTGCTTAATCATATTAAGATATCTATCGTTGATGTCTTGCCCTTTGAAGAAGGTACGTTACCTGTCAAATACTTGGGGGTTCCCCTTATTTCGTCTAGATTAATGATTCATGATTGCAAAGTGCTAGTTGACAGAGTCAGAAAGCAGGTTGAAGACTGGAAAAACAGGTTTCTATCGTTTGCAGGTAGACTTCAGCTAATAGCATCTGTGTTGTCCTCTATGCACATATACTGGTCTTCGGTTTTTCTGCTTCCAACTAGTACCTTACTTGATATAGAACAGATTCTCAGGGGCTTTCTGTGGTGCCAAGGAGAGCTGCGAAAAGGTCAAGCCAAGGTCTCTTGGGCTGTGGTTTGTTTACCTAAGCAGGAGGGTGGGCTGGGATTACGTCGATTGGAGCAGTTTAATGTGGCTTTGTTGTCAACTCATATTTTTAATCTTCTTACTCACAAAGAGTCCTTATGGGTGAAATGGGTGCATTCGTATAAACTGCGGGGTAAGAGTTTTTGGGAAGTGACGAGTCCGGGTAACGTGTCTTGGAGCTGGAGGAAACTCTTGCAATTAAGATCATTAATTCGCCCGTTTTTCTGGTTCAAAATTGGTGATGGTAAGTTGGCTTCGGCTTGGTTCGATAATTGGAGTCATTATGGTCCATTATATTCCCATTTAACTCCTAGAATGATATCTGATGCTGGGTTCCTTCAAACCGCTAAGGTTAGCAATCTGGTGAGGGATGGGGAATGGGGATGAGTTCTTGGAATGATATTTTTCGAAACCTGCCTGTCCTCAAGATGACACCTGAGATTCCGGATAAATTAATGTGGAACGATCAGAAATTGCAAGAGGTGACGGTTGCTCGTGTGTGGAATACTATCAGATCCTCAGCCCCTATTATATCTTGGTACCATATTGTTTGGTACAATACTCAGATACCTAAACATTTCTTTATCCTATGGCTGTTATTCATGAAAAAGCTGAAGACACAGGATGTTTTAGCTTCTTGGGATGTTCTTGGTCAGCCGAATACGCCACTTGTGTGCTCACTATGCGAGATCCAACAAGACTCTCATTCACACCTGTTTTTTGAATGCCCGTTTTCGCTTCAGGTATGGAATCTGGTGCGTCCAAAATCTGGACTGCAGTCCACCTCGGGCTTGTTTGCTGATATTGTTCAAGAAATAACACCCTTTGCAATCAAAAAGTCTTCTCAAAGTGTGGGAGCGAAGCTTACTCTTGCGGCTGCTGTTTACTACATTTGGGCTGAACGAAATGCTAGACTTTTCAATAACAAAAAGCAGGGAGCCAATCATATTGCGGGAATGATTTTATCTACAGTTAGGCTAAAACTGGCGAGCTGCAGATTTCGAAGAACGTCAAGGGTGGAAGCCTTCCTGCAAACGTGGGATCTCCCAGACTTGTTGATATGTGACTTGGTATAGTGGCTGCTAAGTAAGAGATTCTGAAGTCCAACAGGTAATGCCTAGCGGAAATTTTGTTGGGTCACGTGGCCTGCTATGATGTCGTGCAGTTAATAGTTTGTCTTTACTAGCTTTGGTGCTATGTTTCTGATGTCGTGCAGTTAATAGTTGTTGATGTATGTTGCATCTTATTTTGGCTTGTTTGGCCATCGTTGTTTTGATCTTGTTTTAGATGTTTTATTGCACTTAGTGCAAGGTCTGTAAAAGTCACACAGTATTCTGCTTGTGTGCCTGTACTTTATTGCTGCGGTATATTTATAAAGCTAACCAGGGTAATTTTTCCCTTTACCAAAAAAAAAAATCATGATGATCATTATATTATTACTACAACTTTGTCATTTTCAAGTGACATATTTGCACATACTCGTATTCAATTATCGTATTACAACCATACCACTAAGCTTAATAAAACTCGATTATTAACATATATATCTTATTCGTTTTCACAGCTGCGTGTATCAAGCAAAACCAATTCATTACTAATCATTTATATATTCGCCTTCTACAGCTAGGACTGAATAAGGAATTATGCTCAAACTATTTTCATCACAATTCCATTTCGCAGATAAACCACATATACGCATGTTCTTTCCTTCAAATAGAACCGAACCAAATATTCATGTAACCACCAGTTTATACACAGCTCAACATAGCAGCTCATATATTTCCAAGTGTAATCTCGGCACACCATTATACACATAAAACCATATATTTTCCAATTATATTTCAGCTATATCATATGTATTCATATTTAAAATATTGTTCAACCAATTGTATAGTGAAACCGAACACAGATCATACATTTTTAATTACTTGATTCATGTTTCAATGCAATTAACCAGCTAGTAATCACCACACTTAAGCACTAACCACATTTAATTACAATATGATCGGACTAACAAAAAAAAAAGGAATCGGAAATTAATTCAAAGGACACCGACCCACAATGAATTCAAAGGTCATATGGTGCCACCGACCCACTAACAAAACAATAGAAATGAGGTTGAATTAATTGCAAGCAACTCACACACTTAATCTCATGAAATTCTTTAACCATTTTTTTTTTTTTTTGGTAGCACCAATCGGAACTTCAGCAAGTAAAGGCCGAACCCCATTCAACTAAAAAAAATCGAATTCTAGCATTGAGATAAGTTAAAGATAAGTTAAAGATGATCCTAATACCTGAATTTGTGTGATTTTTGGCTGAATTTCGATCCAAAATCCCTTAGAAACCGATCTTTCTTGAAGGAAATGAAAGAAAATGTGTGTGTGTTTTCGTGTATGTGTGTGTGCGCACTGAGATGATAGATAGATTAATAGATATTTATGAGATATTTTGTAACTGGTATAATATCATTTGTCTAGATGTTAGTCCGTAATTTATTTAATTAATCCCGATAAATTATCAAAATTTACGTGTGATCCTATTAAAGCATTAGACATAATACCTTAAGATTTGGCGACGTTTATATTCTTTAAAGTTAATGAAATATTATTTCATTAATATAGAATTTCATTAAATCCTTTTAAGTTTGGGACTAAATAAATAAAATTTACAACGGCAGTTTGGCATTCCGTTGATTACTTAAATGTTTAATGTTTATTGTTTCCAATAATATGTTCCGAATTTATAAAATAAATTCGAGATTCGGTTACGTGTTACGATTCGATAGTACGTTTAAATAAAAGAATTTAAATTAAACGTATAGTTACACAGTGTTATACGAATATACGTATATTAGAAATATGAAATGTTACACCACTAGAGGATTTTGAAATTCTTGTCTAGTGGTTAGACAAGTGTTAGTGATTCGGTAGTTCGCAGTTCGTGTTCTTGGAGGTTCCTACCAATCCTCGGTTGGAGCATTGGTGATCGTTCGTGTACGTCTACTTGGAGGTTTACTAATTTGGAAACTTGTTTCAGAAAATTCCATCATGACTTATCGCAATGAGGTATACTTTCTAAACACCCTTTTAGGTTAATTAAGTTATTTATATTGCATGCATGATGATCTTGCTGGATGTGGATTAATAAGATTAACTGTTTATTAATATGTTTCCACTGCGCAATAATTAATTAGTTAATTATTAAATACTGTTTTTGATAAAATTTGATTTGTCACCTTCTATCCGGTTGTTTTAAATTACCGGGTGAAGTTACTTGAATCCATTTCCCAACAGTCTGGTGGACTGTTGTGGTCAACCTAGTTTTAATATTTTTCAAAAGTGTACTTCCGTCAAACGTCAATTGGCGTACAGTAGGAATGCAGACCAATTAGATGAATACTTATAAATGGGTCAACAAACGTCGTATGAATATTTAGACAACTGTTGTAAATGTATTTATCATCAACAAACGTCATATGAAGCATTGATTATATGCTTTGGGGTTTGAGAAACTGCCAGTAGCATGGAAAGGCCAATACACACGAGGAGATAAAGGACATCCAACGATCATGCTCGAAGCGATTGCTTCATATGATTTGTGGTTTCACATGCTTAGTTTGTCTCTGCAGGTTCGAACAACGGCATCAACGTCCTTAATGAATCAGATTTGTTCGACGATTTACGCCAAGACAAGGCTCCTCATGTACAGTTACTATTAATGGTCAACAATTCACAAAGGGGTATTATCTAGCCGATTGTATTTATCCGGAATGACCAACACTTGTGAAGTTTTTTAAATGCCCGATGGTGCCAAAGACCACAAAATTCAAGCGATACCAAGAAGTTGGAAGAAAGGACGTCGAACAAGCATTCGGGGGGCTTCAAGCTCGTTGGGAAATTATTAAACAACATGCATGATCATACAACATCGATACAATAAAACGCATCATATACACTTGTGTGATTTTAAACAACATGATCGTTGAAGAAAACGGTCGTGCAATCAATCATCTTGATGAAGACTTAATAGCAAATGCAGCTAATATCCCAGCACGTTCGTGGGATGAAAGGGTTTCAACCTAACTTTGGATGGTTGGGGAATTACGCAATATAAGGGTGCACTATCAATTTCGCAATGCTCTAGCTCAACACATTTGGAACCTTGCGAAAAACCACCATCAACATTGATGTAATGTTTTTTTTATTAAATGTATCTTTTTAGTTTTTGTTTGGTTTTTTTTAATGAAATGTAATCATTTTTTTAGTATTTATAATTAATGTAATATTTTTATTTATTAATAAAAAGTTTTATTTAATTTTGTGTTAAAATAATTAAAAATAATAAAATATTTGAGGATGATGTGATGAAAAGGTATGGATGGTAGGGAGCGTTTTGGGGATGAAGATGGTAATATGATGCTAATATGACAGTAAGGATGAAGAAAGAAGATGTTCATGAATAAGAGACACCCGAACTATTATATTATTTTAAATATGTTTTATAACAAAAGAATTACTTTTTCTATGACTTAAAATATTAAAATTCTTTTAGACTTTTTGGACTATTGTTGACTTTAGTTTACTTTATGTCACACTAGGACTAGTCAATGAAATGAAAGTTACTTAAAAATCATGAAGTGACATGATTTAGTAAAAGAAAATAATACGTCTTTTTAAATAATTATTAGTCTAATAATTCTTTTAACAATTTGATTATATGACAAGTAGAATTCACTAATTCTTTTTCCTAATTTCATTGTTTGATTTACTAAATGTCATGATCAAATTGTTAGGAAGATTATTAGACTGGTTTTTTTTAAGAGGATATATTATTTTCCTTTATTAAATTTGATATTCATGTTATATTTTAAGGTAACGATATATAACTAATTTGATAGGCTTAAACACATCCTAAAAATATGATGTTAACACATGAATTTTACCCAATTCCTCTCTTTAGTTTTTGTGTATCTTTTTCTTTTTAGTTTTTGTTTGTTTTTGATTTTTGTTTTCCTTGCACAAAACAAATATACGTATTTGATACTACAAACTTTTAAATGTGGTTGTGGTATTGCCCACAACATTAATAACCAACGTATTTATGGTTGAGTGGTTTTGGTTTTGCTTTTCATTTAAGCGGTTTAGTAAACTTTTGAGCAAACATATCTAGGATTGTGTAGATGTGGTATTAGCTTTAAAAAAAATAAATATTGGCAACAACATGTACAAACCGACATCGTCCATCGGGCGGCACAAATCTGCTAGTTTTTAGATAATTAATAAAAATTAAAAAAAATAAAATAATTAATGTAATACTGAAATGAACAGGATATTCGCCAGCGGCTAGCTGACTAATAAGAACATGGATGGTATAGAAATGCTACCTTTAACGTGTACCAAATCAATGGATGATCAAACACGCGAAAAGACAATGATTTCTCTTACCGAATCACCAAAACCGAATAGGAAGGCAAGGAGTGGCTTATGGCTGCTTAAACAAAAAAAAAACTGATTATGTAACTAATGACCTAATTAGGAACTGACCTAGTCTAATCCTCCAGCCACAACTTTGCTACAAGGCCAAAACAAGTCCCTCAAGTCCTAATTTCACCCATCAAGACCCTAATGATGTCATTAAGTACCATTAACTAATATAAGGCACCACTACAAATAACATTTCCACAAAATTAACATATAATACACATTTACACATATTAATAATCACAATTAATGCATTTATTACAACATATACGAAGTGACCACGAAGCATGCTGACCGACACACAAGTCAAAAAAGACGAAAATAAGATTTGGGATGTTACACTAAATATTGGTAGATTTTTCTTTTCCCGCGTAATACGCGAGGAAAATATATAAATCTACTAAAATGATCATGTTTGACAATATTATATATTGACAAATATAAATAAGAGATGTTAAAAGTGACGAAGATATCAATTTTACATATTTTTTCTTGAGTTGAATGGTTAGAAGTCACCATAAGGAGCTGCTTATTATTGTGTTTGATATTTTTCTACATTAACTGTATAAAACTGAATAAATATAACACATTTTCATAACAATTTATGTGATATGATAAAAGTTCTATAGATAAAGTCGTAAATTAAATAACAATATCTTACATAGTCTTCGTTAGATCGTTAGAGAGAGAAAAAAAACAATAATTTTATGTTTATAATAGATTAGAGATAGAACATCTATATGAGTTATATTTTATATTTAATTCAAACTTAACATATAATCATGACATCCATAATATACATATCTTAAAATAGATCTCGTTTGTTTGTAGACAATAATAATGAAATGACAAAGTCATACGCCACGATTATAAAGTGTAATAAGAAAACATTTATTAACACTACAATACAAAAACTTGATAAAAAATATTAAATACCTACCAATCTAAGACTTATGAAGATAAATTATAAATTAATTAACATACTAAGAAAGTAAATCCATATTTGTCTATACTATTTTATAAACCAAATGTTTTGGCGTCTTAATTTTAATTTTTTTTTAACATTTCCTTATCTAACATATTATTTAATGTCTGTCTATTATTTAATGTTTTATTATTTAATATTCATATTATTTATATATTAATTAATTATACATTAGTTATATAATACATTATAAAAATAACTTAATTTACCTATTTTACCTCTCCCATTTGTTACTATTCTATCACGTAATTCCTTAAAACATCTATATTATCCCCTAAAAAACTTACAATACATCCATCTCTTAAAATACCTACAACACCCCCATCTCGCCTCACCACCACCAACCGCCACTCACCTCTCACGTCTCGCCGCCGCCACTATCGGACCGTCGCATTTCGCGGGCAATCTTCTAGTACCAAAAAATAAAGAAAAATCAAAAAAATTAATTGAAATGAAATTAACATATCAAATCTAAGATAATAAAAATCTATAAAACAAATATTATTAAAAGTGTCACACTAATAGGAATCAAATCAGCATACGTATAGTAAAACTAAAGTTTAAAAGTTTACAATAAATAAATAACGTAAATTTGTTTTTATAATAGTAATATTAATTTTATAATTTTGTTGTATTATTAATTTTAATCAATTAATGAGTTGTATTGTGTAAACATATAGAATGTGAGGTATATAAGTGAATACTAATTAAATACATAAAGTTGTATTTTGACTAATTATATAAAATTAAAGGATTAATATTGTGTTTGATCAATTATAAAGTCAATGATGACACCATTATTTTGATCTATGGGTTTTAACTGAGTGTTTAAAATCATCTAAGGACTCTTGTTCTTTCATTTTGTAATTTAGAATGCTCTAATATATATATTGGTAGATTAGATATTATAATTAGGATACATATATTGAGTATTTAAGAGGGACCGGTTATTATAAACAAATATTAAAATAAAACAAATAGGATAAAATATTGATCATTGGATCATGAAAAAATTGATACACGAAGATTCATAAAGCACAATTATATACACTGATATAGGAAGATTTTCATGATGCACAACGATTTTCAGTTAAAATTGAATGATTGTTTTATTTATTTTACTTTAATACTTGTTTTATTTGAATCAGAACCGATTTATGAACTACCATTTTCATATAACTAATAAAAATTAAAAATATAAAAAAATAATAATTAATAATGGAAAAATATATTACTAATACTAAAATAAACAGGATATTCGCCAGCTGATAGCTGACTAATAAACACAAAGAAAGCGGAAAAAGTCCAACCTCCCAAAAAAAAAAAACCCAACCAACCCACACACACAGTCACACACACACACACACACAGACCTGCTGCTGCTGCGTTGGCAAATGGTGGTGTTAATTTCCCATCTTTTTCAAGTGGGTGTCTTCTAATCAATAATGGCAACATCAAACGACGACGTTCCAAGCAATTTCCGGTCACTAGTAGAGTCAGCAGAAAGGAAATTCGCAAAGGTAAGGGATACACCATGGTACGGACGGCAACCAAATCATTACTTTCCAAAAGTATTCAAATCGTACATGAAACTATGGGAATACCAACAGAAAAACAGGTCAAAGTTAGTCGAATCAGGCCTGCAAAGATGGGAAATCGGGGAGATCGCTTCTCGAATAGGACAGCTATACTTTGTGCAGTATATGAGGACTAGTGAAGCTAGGTTTCTTATTGAATCTTATATATTTTATGAAGCTATTTTGAATAGAAAGTATTTTGAAGAAGGGAAATCAGGCGGCGGCGGTGGTGGTGGTGGTGGTGGTGGTGGTTTGATTGTCAAAGATAGAGGGCTTATGTTTAAGGAGTTGAGATTTTATGCAAGGTTTTTGCTTGTTTCTTTGATTTTGAATAGATGGGAAATGGTTAAGCTTTTGTTGGATCGGTTTTCGGGTTTGCTTCATGATTCTAAATCCAAGTTTCCGGTATGTTTTATACATATATATATATGTATATATGTATATATATGTTTAGACCCTTAATTGTTATATATGTGTATAGATGTATATATATGATTAGACCCATATTTGTTATATATGTATATGTGTATATATATGTTTAGACCCCTATTTGTGTTTGATTGTTTAAGTAAGGTTTTGTTTTTCATGTTGTGATTTATTGACTTTTCACATACTAACAAGTTTTAAGTATTTATAATTTAATGTAAAGGAACTTTTAGAACCAATTATTAGAATTTACTAATAATAATAGTCATAGTTTGTTTGCTGCTTTGGAACCCGCATGAACCTTCCCTTAGGACCAATGCATAGGCAATGAGACTGAAGCTGATTTGAAAATGGGGGTGACGTTTGAACTTGAGAGTTGAGACGTGTGTCTACCGATCTGGGCCAACAAGAAGTACGCGCTCGGGGGGGATGATTCCACGAGGACGAATGTCTTTGGCTATTTATTTTTTAGTTGTAATTATGTACCCCTTAGTGACCACAAAGGTTCACCTGCAATGACTCCGGGCTATTCGCAAAGCGGGTGGTCGGCTTGCAAAGCGGGGCGGATACCTAGGTTAACCAAAAACAAAAAAAACAAACCTTAGTGTTTGGGAAGGAAACACATATTAGAGTAGGAAGAACAGTGTTGTTTTGTTTCTTCAACTTTGTTGGATGTCATTTTTTAGCCGTCTAAGAACAATAAGAGGCCAAGTTAGAGTCAACATTTTGAATATAGGAGTAAGAAGAATATTGATGATTCTACCTCTCAAGGGAATAAAAGCACCTGAAAAGAAACTACACCTATGAAATTCTTCTATAGTGCCCTTTCAACTCTTTTGCACACATACACGGCCCAGTTTTTCTTTCTTTTTCATAGCTTGATGTTTACCAAGACTTGCATGAATCTTTTATATATGTGATGATTAGTATCACTGTCTGTAAAGACGAGTAGTACTTTGGGTTACGATGTTGCCAGGTTTGCATCTTCTTGTGGATTAATATTTTAGAGCATTGTTCAACTATTTTAGCTAGGATAAGCTCAATTATGTAACAGAATTGATATATTCAAACTACAGAAGTTGCTTGTAAATATCTTATGGTATTGTAACTTTTTTGTGAAAACAAGTTAGAAAATGCTACTTCTGTACTTTGCTCTAGACGTATTCACCCATTTTATACACAGTTGGATTTACAATCTATGCAGCATATGAACCTATGTTATATGCCCAATTTATGCAGCAGACTTGTTAATCTCAAATCTAAGTGAAATATACCAATAATATCGGGGAGCAATAAATGAATCACCAAAAACGATTATTGTTGCCTCTGATATCATTCTTCTGTATTTATAGTGTGATGCTTTATCTGTAGAGGCTGTTATGACGTTTAAACTTTATGAATTTTTGATCCTTTTTTCGTTGTTGCAGGATACCACCTTTAAGGAATGGAAAGTCGTGATGCAAGAAATGGTGCGATTTATGAAAGTTGATGCAGCCTTTTTAAACACCAGACCTTTGCGATACTGTGCTATGTTTGATTCTCATCCAAAGTCACTTCCATATGTAGCACGTTTCCATGCGAAGAAGGTTCTAAAGTTACGAGATGCGTTGCTGATGAGCTATCACCGGAATGAGGTAACTGGTGTTCATAATTGCATGGCTTCCTGGTTGATGACATGTATGTTCGACTTGGACATGCATTGACCCTTTAAGTAATATCTTTGACCAGCGCATACATCATTTCAGGTTAAGTTTGCAGAACTTACGATAGATACATTCAGAATGCTGCAGTGCTTAGAATGGGAACCAAGTGGATCCTTCTACCAGAAGCAACCTGTTGAATCCCATGAAAATGGTACCATGACTGATCAGTCTGCTACTTCAGGATTGATTGATATAAATTTAGTTGCAGATATGACTGATCCGTCTTTGCCCCCAAATCCGAAAAAGGCTGTTCTCTATCGGCCATCTGCCACACAGTTACTGGCCGTGAGTACAAAAGTCTTCATTGATATTTTCATTGTCTTTCAGTTAATGCTCAAAAGATTTTTTTAGTTTTCAATTTATTGAAGTTCCATATTATATATGGAACTTATTCCTCAATCACTAAGGAAATGAGTTACAACATAAAGATGAAGCAATGCACCAGGAATATGAACACAGTTTGGAAACTGAATTACTTGAGCTAATTTTTTCCGGTCTATGCAGGTTTTGGCTTCAATCTGTGATGAGCTCCCTGCAGATAGTGTTATGCTTATATATATCGCAGCCTCAGGTTACTTCTTGCATTCAGTTATCCAGCATGAAATGTGCTTGTTATAGTAGATGTGGTAATTTCAACCCATTCACTTATGAATAGGTTGATTTGGTTTATGGTTTTCCGTAACGTGTCTAATGGGTCAAATCGTAAAATTGTGGAGAAAAACGGGTAAATGAATGAGGTTTTCTCTATTCAGGTTAAAAGTTGAGGAGAAAGTAACACAGGTTTTGAGGGTTGAAAGTTGCCCATGGTGTATTTAATGCTTACACCATTGTAGATCTATTTTTTCTTTTCTTTCTGGAGTATTATCATTATAATAACGAGCAACAGGTTTAGTGTGTTGGATTTTGTGTGTGTGTGTGGGAAAACACGTAACTATAGTTTTTATTAAGCTTGTTACCTAATAGCGTAGTTCTTTTAGTCATATTTAGCTCATGAACTATTCATAAAGAAATGTATGCTGGCCGACCTGTTTCATCGTGAGACCGTTGTGACTGTTACCAAACCCACCCGACCTGACCATTTCGCGGCCCATATAAAAGCCACATTAAGCTGTATACTGACTTGTGTCCTCTGTAGGGGATTCTGGTCAAACAACTGTTCCACAGAAGCACATATCTGGAAGTGTGAGGACATCGTCAAAGCTAAACACTGTTTATGAGCGCAGTAGTTTTATGCCTGAAAGTCTTGCTAATGGCAAAGGAGTCTCCAGTCATCCTGTTGAAAGTTCTATCTGGTTAGGGCCAACTAGAAGGGGAGGTAGGAAGTAGGAAACTTCATTTTTGAGCAACCGCTGAGATAAATTTATCATAATAGTTTGTTCACCTTGTCGTATGTTATTTACAGGGTCTAACAACCTTTACCCTGGTGATCTAATCCCTTTTACTAGAAGACCTGCTTTCTTCATTATCGATAGTGACAACAGCCATTCATTCAAGGCAGGTTTGTCGGAACTTGTGTATCATACAGTGGGATATATAAGTTGGAAATATTAGTTATAATTTTAAACTATGTTTGGGTAGTACCTTAAGTATGCTGCCATAGTGTGCAAAACATTTTTTTTACCTTTTTAGCTCATGTAATTTCAGCTTTCTAGAATTTCAAGTAGATTTGCTAGATGCTTTTGCAGTTTATTTAAGGTGAACTATATGTTTGTGTTGACATTGTACATTTTCACAGTACAAAGTCTTTATGCGAACAAGGAACACCTTCCCTTTTTTTTTTTATCTTTTTCAAATTTTCAATCACAATGATACTTTGAACATATTAGCAATTCCGCCTTTTCTTTTTCAGAGAAGTGCGTATCTTTGTTGAGTAAAGTCCGTATTTAAGATTCTTTAGGGGTGGTGAAGTTTGTATACAATGCTAGTAACTCTTGGTGGAAATAATGAAATAATCACTAGTAATAGTTGTGCGTCATGCTTTTCAAGTAACGTCATCTTATGATTTAGCTTCTTATGTGCATTTTTTTTTATTACCTTCCAGGTTTTACATGGTGCAGAACGAGGGGAACCAGCTGCCCTGCTTCTTTCACCTTTAAGACCAACATTTAAGAGTCAATCTAGTGCTGATATAACACAAAATGGAAGTCAGTTCACCTTGTTTTTGACTGCTCCATTGAGGGCATGCTGGCAAATGTTTGGTCTTGCATTTTCTGATGATGACGTGGTAATTAAACTGGATATTAAATATCTTAGTGCAAATTTCAAAATTACATAATTTCTCATATCTGTGTCTGCTTCCAGGATGTGATGGAAGATGCCGAAAGCATAGTTTCAGATGCCTTTTCAGAGTGGGAAGTAATACTTTGTTCTTCAACTAGTGTAAATCTGGTGTGGGCCCAAGTTCTCTCTGAGCCTTTGCTGCGACGAATTATTCTCAGGTAATTTGTCTTCCATAATTCCTGAAAATGGGAAGACGGGTGATTGGTTTTGTCAGCTAACATGTCAATATGAGCTCCAGTTGAATCATTTCGTTTTTTAGTTTGAGTTGAATTCGGGTTGATTGGCAAATAAATTTGGACCCACTGTCTAATATTTTCATATAAAAATGCCGCATCATTTTTAGTTACAAAGAATAATTGACCATTATTATTCAAATCTTTGAGTAAAACATTTAGGAGGTTGTATTCAAATAATTTAGCATGTTCGACCCATTTGCCTCTTTCCCCTTTAGCAATGTTTTTAATTCGACTCGTTTGAGATTGATCACGAACAAATCAATCCATTCATAAGTTAACTGGCAAAAGTTGCCACAAAGGTTTATGGTTGGAGGTCATATAGTTATTGACAGACAAAGGCTCTTGTTACATGTGAGGTGACCATATTGTGGGTAACTGCAACTGTGGTTTATTTCTTTTCTAGACGTTTTTCTGTCTCTTTGGAACGTCAATCAAGAGTTAGGCATATTTTCTTTGACAACAGTTAGGATGTGAGACAGACGATACCTTTGGTGGCAACAAATGTAATCTTTAGACCTAATAATACATGTAACGAAAAAGTTATTAAAACCTTTTTAAAACTTTAAATCTCTATTATACATGTCATTATGTTCTTTATGATTTCGATACATGAAATGAATGAATGAGTGAAAAAAGTTATAAGTCGATATTGGTTTTTAGTATGTGGTTTGATTTATAGTAACTTTTAGATGTGAAGTCAGTCAGCTTTATCTTGGTGTAATCTTCATTAAAGAACATAAATCATAACGGAACTGATAAAACATAAGGTTAACAAGACAGGATTAATATCTTATTGTGCTCGTGAATTAGTAGGGCTTCTGGAGTTTTTTTCCGCTCGAATTGGATTGACTATTAGACTGAACTATCCATTTAAAAATTGATAATTTATAATTTTTCCTCCTTACTAATCATTTAACTTTGATTGTGGTCCCATGGTTTCAATATTTTGTGGGGCATTTTTTAGAATTTGTTTGGTAGTTAACATTTTTGTATTAAGGTTGCACATACAAACAATGCGTAGTAATTTTGTGTGTCATAAATTAACACGGTGCTCAGAAAGTTGTACATTATTTTTTAACGTTGCACATTTGTTTATAGTTTTAATTTCACGTAGACATGTAGTTAGAGTTGTTCTTTAAGAATTTAGTTAATGTCAAGGTATATAGGTTCCAATTTCACTTTATACAAATGGGGGGAATTGGGTTATGTGTTATGTGTGATGTCTAATGGGTCAAATGGGTTAAGCTAAATGCTTTAACTAAAAAGGACAGAGGTCAAACGGGTTGAAGATGTGAACATGTTGAAATTTATCAAAAATGTATTCAAATGCATAAATTTTCTGAATTACCTAATTAAACAGTTCTGCTTTTTGTTATTATCCTACTTACCATGTTAACAGTTAATAAAAAAACTGCTTCATTGGGTGGCAGGCCACCCGACCTGACTCGTCATGACCTGTACTGTATCACTCATTCACCCATTTTGCGACTTCTAGGTAGATGTAGTTTTTTATCTTTGGAACAAATGGAGTTTGGAATAGGATTTTCAACTATTTCTATCTGATTATAAAGGGTGATTTCAACCAGATTTTGTTCCTGTTATTGTTTTTTATTGATCTACAACCAGATTATTGTTTTTTATTGTTCCTGTTATTGATCTACAATATCTTTATTTGACTCTTCTATCCAGATTTATATTCTGCCGATCTGTACTCACTTTCTTCCGTCGTCGAGAAGAGAACGATCCCTACCTACCTGTGTGCCTCCCTGAACTTCCAGATTCTGTCTCACCGAACTCTGAAGTCGTTCAATCAGCTGTCATGAGACTTGCGGAACATCTTAAGGTTTCACATTGTTTTCGTTTTGACAACTTATAACCTATTTTACTATTTAGGAGCAGATATGTACATTCATTTTGGCGTCTCGGTATCCATGTTTTAACGAGTGAAGATTTCAGCCAAGGGAGCTGTTTCCGTGGCTGGATGCAGAATGCATATACCCTATAGCGTTTTATAGGTTTGTTTTCGTGCTGGTGTAAAGGTTTAATTATGTTATACTTGTTAAGGTACAAACACAAAGTACTGCTAATGAGTTTTTATTTTATAGTTTTTGTACAAGGGAATTAGGTAGGCAGGGTGAATTTACTTTATTATTATTATTTTTTTTTTATATATTTTCTTATTATTTGGAAAAAAGGGCAGCCAAAGTTACCTTAAGATTATGAAAAGGTGACAACATAAATGGACCCAGGGAGTTATTGTATTGTCTTCTAACATTTTATTTTGATTGTCTTCTTTTCTATCTTTATGTGCTGGAATTTTTAATAACATGTGGCGGTTTTTTTAAACGAGTTTATGTATTTTTTTTTCAAACTGTCTTCTTTATCATTCTTTTCATGCTCCTTCAAAGTCGATAAATAAAAATATGTGCATCTCAATTTTATAAAAAAAATATCCTAAATGCTTCTAGTAACATATAATTTGGGTGCTTCCAAAAGTTCAATGTCGAGAAATTTATAAAAAGGAATAACCTAAATGCTTCCGCTAAAATATAACTTAGGATTTTATGTGTATGTTTAAAATAGCTAGAGGATCGGAAATATAAATTTGTTTTATAAATTTACTTTGGAAGTACTTAAGTTATATGCTACTAGAAGCATACAGGTTATTCCCTTAATAAAAATATGCATCATTTAAAACAAAAAAAAAGTGTATTGAAAAGGTAAATGATGATCATGGTTAATAAATAACATTTTTTGAAATACATAACAAAATGATGATCGTGGTTAATAAATAACATTTTTTGAAATACATAACAAAAATATACTCAAAAGTAAATAAAATAAAAGTTATTTAAGTTTAAAGATCATGTGAGAATTCATCTAAAACATGTTTTTTTAATCTTCTATTTTGGCCTAATAGCTACTTCACTTTTCTTAAATTTTAAGGGGGAGGGTGTCACCACAAACCAAACCAATACCCAATGTCATAGTACCAACTCAATTTTACCCCTCAAATTAAAAACCCATCATTTTTTACTAGGTGTCATGATACACCAAACCATTTTTTTTTTTTTTTAATAAAAAAATTCAAATTATATGTCCAAGGGTGCCCACACATTCTTTGGTTCTAGGTAGCCTATATATGTCGATCCTCATTATTATTATTAGTTTATACTCTTTTTTTTTTTTTGGGATTATGTTTTTAACAAAATAAACTTTTAATTCTCAAGTTAAATGATTGAGAGTGCAGTCGGCTATGGCCACATGCCACACCCCACATTCTTGTATAAATATATTAAATTAATTAAAAGGAATATATCATCTTCTACCTCTCAACATTATTATCTCCATAACTTAAAAGACCCATGGAATAAACACTAGTATTTGCAAACACCTAGGATATGAGCCACATGTAAGCCAAAATTCAAGAATCACTAGAGAAAGGTAAGGGATTAACAATATTTATACACAGGTCACCTGGTTCCATGAACAGAGATTGGCAACTTCAGGTGATCGGCGATTGGAAAGCCCCTCGTAATAACCGATGACGAACAAACCTTGAAACGGAATCATGGGCTGGCCAACACCTCCTTTCACCTCCAATCCATCTCGTTTTCGGTGCCCACTTGTATCATCACAATCGGTTTGTGAAACCGATCCTCTCCAACCCAAAACTAAACCGACAGGGAAGGTATGGAACCCAAACCAAACCGAAGGTGAAACCGAGGGGCACACCCTCCCCCCTAATAACCAAATTTTCGTGTAAAATTTATCGTACGATTCTTTTTTACCTTTTAATTTAAATTTAAATAAATAGAAAATGGATTTATGTTAAAGATTCGGATATCACTTTTGGGTCTCAGTGATCCATCCATGATATCGTAAAGTAAATTATTTTTTATTTCCTTTATCGTATGAATCCTCATATTTTCAGTTATTTGGAAAGTTAGAATGTATTAAATGCATACTAACATGTCCCAAAATGCGATAAAACCCTACGCTCTCTCCTAGATGGGCGATTTTTTATTCTTGCTTTACTTCTCGTTTGGTCATGATTCCAGTATAATCGTCTCTTTGATTTGATTATTATTGTTTTTGTGGTCGGCTAGGGTGTTTTCTTGTTCGTCTTCCCTATTGATTGATTTGTTATCTTTTTCTAATTGATTACAAAGGGTGATTTTGTTGGATTGTTAGCCGTGGGGTTACTTTCTTAGACTTAGTCATTCGAGTAATCAACCAAGAAGGATAGCGATCTGTTTTTTAGGGTTTTTCTAGGTTTTCCGTCTTGTTCTTCATTGTTTATCTGTTGTTTGTGGGGTGTTTTGTTTGCATGGGATGTTTGTGGTGAATGAGGAGAGCTGATTATGATCTAAATATTAATAGTTTACGTTTTTCGTTTAATAGAATTCGAAATATTAGTAGTTCTTCAAATCCTAAGAAAGCGGCTAGAGGAAAAAAGAATAAGACACCTTCTCCTGCTAAGAAGGCTTCAATGGATGATAATGTTGCTGGTTCTGATGAGAAGATGAAGTCTGATGTGGTGAAGGAAGTTAATGAGCCACCAGTTTCGGAGCCTAGTGTCAAGTATGATGATATTAGTCACAATGGGGATAGTGATTTAAAGAATGGTACGGCCGTAGAGCCGATCCCTGTTTCTAATGTGGTGAGTGAGAATGATGATGTCGATCCTGGCCCTGGTAAGGATGCTGCAATGTTCGCAGCTGCTACTGGTAAAAGTAGTGTTACGGGTATAGGATTGGAGTCGACAGAGGAACATGGTGGAAAACACGTGCATGGGGATGGGAGCAAACCCTCAGTTTCTTATGCTGCAGCTGTGAAAGTTAACAATGTGCCCAGAAAAGTTAATTTTCGGTTGATGGAGGTTGATACTGCTGCGGAAGGAATTGATATTCTTATTCCTCTTGAATCAGTGATTGAGGTAAATAGTCGATTTGCTAATTCTCTTTATGGCTATTTTCTTGGCAATAGGCTTGCGTTTCCTGTCGTTGAGAATTATGTTAAAAATTCCTGGGCAAAATTTGGTCTAAAGAAAGTTATGATGAATTCGGCTGGGTTCTTTTTCTTTCAATTTGATGCACGCAATGGAATGATGCAAGTGTTGGAAAAGGGCCCTTGGATGATCAGGTCGACGCCTATTTTTTTAAATGAGTGGACTCCAAATGTGTCTCTGTTAAAACAGGAAATGTCTAGGGTTCCTGTATGGGTTAAATTATTTGATGTTCCTTTGGCGGCTTACACTGAGAATGGTCTTAGTATGTTGGCTTCCAAGGTGGGCAAACCAATTTTGTTGGATTCATATAGGAGTCATATGTGTTTAAACTCGTGGGGTAGACATTCTTATGCAAGAGCGCTGATTGAAATTGATGCTACCCGTGGTCTTAAGGATAGTTTACTTGTCGGGATTCCTAATGTTAATGGGGAGGGTTTTTCAAAAACTGAGGTTACTATTGAGTATGAATGGAGACCACCTCATTGTGAACATTGTAAGACGTTTGGCCATGATGATGGTACTTGCCCTATGCAGGAGAAGTTGGATTCTAAGAAACCTGTCTCTGATAGGTTTATTACTGTCAATCGCAAAAAAAGTAAAGGAAAATTGGTGGAAGGGGTTAAGTTGACTAAACCAAAACCTCAATTTGTTTATCGTGTAAAACAGGTACCTATGAAGGATGTGAATGAATTGGGTAATAAGAAGGCGGGGGCTGGGTATTCTGGCTCGCAAAAGGCCTCAACCTCCCATTCAGGGGCTGGTTCTAAGGTAACTACTGGTAATTCTTTTGCTGCTCTTGATTCGGATTTGGGGATGGAGGATGGATTGGATGTTCAAAAGGATGGAAATGGGGCTCCGTCAAGCTATGGTGGCAAGCATGTTTCTTTTGGTGATATGAGTAGTGATGACGAAGTAGAGGAAATCTTTTCTGAGAATCCACCTGGAAATGTGGGTACTTCAACAGGGGCAAGCACTCCTGCTCATAAAATGCCAGATGTATAATTTAGCTTCCTGGAATATTAGGGGAATGAACCTCTCCCCTAAGCAGTCTGAGGTTCGTAGAGTGATAGCTGATAATAATTTATTTATGTGTGCTGTTTTAGAATCTCATGTAGCTTCTTCAAAGCTGCGTACTTTATGTTCTAATGTATTCCGTAATTGGAGTTGGACTTCTAATGGGTCTATGTGTAGGAAGAGTCCTCGTATAATTTTGGGTTGGGATCCGTTGATTGCTGATGTGATGGTGATCTCACTGTCGGATCAGGTTATGCATTTGCAGGTGATCTTGAAAGCTGAAAATAAAGTATTTTGGTGCTCTTTTGTTTATGCTCATAATAGGTATACACAGAGAAGAGAGTTATGGGGGGATTTATCTATTCATAAGGCTTTTATTCGTGACAAGCCGTGGTGTATTCTTGGGGATTTTAACTCTGCTCTTAATTTGGAAGACTATGCATCCGGTTCTTCAGGTGTGGATATTGCTATGCGTGAGTTCAAAGAGCTAGTTGAGGGTATAGAGGTGATGGATGTTAAAAGTTTGGGTCTTCAATTTACTTGGAATCAGAAGCCGCAAGGTGATTCCGGTGTATTGAAGAAGCTGGATAGAGTAATGGCGAATTTGGAGTTTCTTGACCTTTTTGTGGGGGCTACGGCTATTTTTCAGCCGTATAGAATTTCAGATCATTCTCCGTCTGTGTTACGTCTTCCTACTAATCTGAATTTCAAGCCTAAGCCATTTAAATTCTCTAATCTTTTGCTCCACAATGGTAAATTTAAGGAGGTTGTTGCTAAAGCGTGGGAGCTGAAAGTTAAAGGTGTGCCAATGTATCGGGTGGTTCAAAAGCTTAAGGGGGCTAAAAAGCCTCTCCGCAATCTGTTGAAAGAGCATGGTAATGTTCATAGGAAGGTTGAGCTACTTAGAGTTGAATTAGATGAGGTTCAAAAGGCCTTAGACTTGGATCCGTTTAACCAAGTTCTACGAGATGAGGAGGCTGTTTATGTTAAAGCATTTAACGCAGCTCTCCTTGATGAAGAGAGGTTCCTGAAGCAAAAAGCGAAGATAGAATGGTTAAGGGTGGGTGACTCGAACTCGGCCTATTTTCATAAGGTTGTTAAAAGTCGGTTAGCTAGGAACCTAATTGATGGGATCATTGATGCAAGTGGGGTTTCTGTTGAAGGGAAGGCCGTGGGGGATGCTTTTAATACACATTATATGGCTTTCTTGGGTATGTCCGATTCTGTTGATGTACTAAATGAGCTTAATCTTTACAAGAACCGGTTATCTTCTCAACAAGCTGATGGCATGATTTCTAGCGTTACTGATGCCGAGGTTAAAGAGGCTTTGTTTTCCATGGGTGATGATAAGTCCCCTGGACCTGATGGATTTTCTCCTGGGTTTTTTAAAGGGGCGTGGGATATCATTGGCTCGGATGTGTGTTTGGCTGTTAAAGATTTCTTTAGAAGTGGTAAACTTCTAAAGGAAATTAACCATACGGTTATCGCACTTATTCCTAAGGTTGCTTCTCCTTCTCGTATTAATGACTATAGGCCAATCTCGTTGTGTACTACATTGTTTAAATGCATTAGTAAGATTTTGGCAAACAGGATAAAGGGTTGTCTTAGTGATTTAATAAGTGTGAATCAATCGGCTTTTATTCCGGGTAGGAGGATTGCGGATAATATATTGCTGACTCAAGAGTTGATGCATAGCTACCATTTGGATAGAGGTGTTCCACGTGTTGCTTTGAAAGTTGATATTCAAAAGGCTTACGATACGGTTAATTGGGATTTTTTAAGGTCTATTCTGGTCGGTTTTGGATTTCATGAACGTATGGTGGGTTGGATCATGGAATGTGTCGGTACCACCTCTTTTTCTTTGAGTATTAATGGAGAACTCCATGGTTTTTTCAGTGGAAAGCGAGGTTTGCGTCAGGGGGATCCTTTATCTCCTTATCTTTTTACTTTGGTTATGGAGATCCTCACGTTGATTTTGCATAGACGGGCCATGAATTCTGATGTGTTCGGGTTCCATCCCTATTGTTCTGAACTTGAGATTATTAATTTATGCTTTGCGGATGACTTGTTCATTTTTATGCATGGTGATGTGGATTCTGCAAAGGTTATCATGGATTCTTTGAACGAATTCAAGGGTGTTTCTGGCCTTACTCCGAGTCTCCCTAAAAGCACTGCCTACTTTTGTAATGTCTTGAATTGTGTAAAGCTTGCTATTTTACAGGTTTTACCTTTTGAGGAGGCTTCTTTACCGGTGAAATATCTTGGTGTCCCTCTTATTTCTTCTCGCCTTAAAGCGAGAGACTGCCGGGAACTTGTGGAAAAAGTTAAGAAAAGGGTGGATGATTGGAAGAATCGTTTTCTTTCCTTTGTAGGTCGGTTACAGCTTATCAGCTCGGTTCTCTCATCTTTTCATGTTTATTGGTCGTCCATTTTTATTCTCCCTGCTAGTGTTGTGCTCGAAATTGAACAAATTATTAGGGGATTCTTATGGTGCTAGGGGGAACTGAAACGTGGTAGGGCGAAAGTTGCTTGGGACCAGGTGTGTTTTCCAAAGGATGAGGGAGGATTGGGTATTCGTAGAATTGCTGATTTTAATGTTGCCCTCATCACTTCTCACATTTGGCGTCTTCTTCAGTTGAAGGAATCGCTTTGGGTTCGTTGGATTCATTCCATCAAATTACGGAATAGAAGTTTTTGGGAGGTGCCTATCCGTGGTAATTTATCATGGAGTTGACGAAAGATATTACAAGTAAGACCTATTGTTAGAAGTTTTTTCTGGTTTAAGCTTGGCGATGGAAAGACGGCGATGGCTTGGCATGATAATTGGTGTGAGTTGAGTCCTATTTCGAATCAAGTTTCCACTAGATCGATATATTCGGCTGGATTTGAAATGCATGCAAAGGTGGCAGACGTTGTGGCAAATGGCAATTGGCTATGGCCGAGTTCTTGGAATCTTTCTCATATTGTTGCTCCTAGTTTGAATCCTAATGTGTGTGATTCTCTTTTGTGGAAAAGTCACGATGGTGTAACACATGAGGTTGAGGTTGGTCGGGTTTGGGAGGATATTCGACCTCGCCAACCTAAAGTGCCTTGGGCTAGTATGGTGTGGTTTTCTCATTCGATTCCAAAGAATTCATTTCTTCTATGGTTGGCAGTTCGACGGAAATTAAAAACTCAGGATCTACTTGGGACGTGGGATTTAAACGGATCCAATGTTGAGGATTTAAAGTGTCCCTTATGTGAAAGTGAACCGGATTCTCATAACCATTTGTTTTTTGAATGTGGTTATGCTTCTCAGGTTTGGGAAATCGTTAGAAGCAAGGCTGATTTTCAAGTTGTCACTTCGGATTGGCTGTCCATTGTCACGGCAATCATTCTAAAGGGAAGTAGCAGATCTATTCGGACCATTATTATTAAACTTGTTTTTGCGGCTGCTGTTTATTTTGTTTGGCAAGAGCGGAACAATCGATTATTCAACAAGCAAAAGAGAACCCCAGCTCAGCTTTCGGCAATCATAATGTCCACCATTAGATTGAAATTGATGACGTTCAGATTTAAGAAGTCAAGAAGAGTGGATCAGTTGTTAATTGCTTGGGACATTCCTGTTCCATAGTGTTTTTTCTTTATTTTCTTCATGCTAGGCGTTTATGTATGTCATGTCTAGTGGTTGTTTGGGTTGTGGGAGTTGCACCTTGGGGTGCATGGTTGTAACTAAGTCGTATTGGTACTTCAGCTAATACGCCTGCACTTTATTGATTGGTATATATAACAGCTAACCTTTTATACCAAAAAACTACCAAACTACAAAACCACCGTATTCCCAAAATGAGCACTAAGGGTAATTAAAGCAAACATCCAAAAAGCTCCAGTGAAAGCTACCCCAACTCTGGAACAAGCTACCAAACGATCCATCAATGCCTAACCTGAGGGCACAACATTAATTCCACAAAACCAAGCGTTAGCTAAAAAGCTAGTAAGACAACAGGTTAGCACAACGAGTTAAGCAAGTGAAACATATTAAATCATCACATGCATACAATAAGGCACAGTTGCTCCAACAACACAATCAACTCAAATAGGATAATCAAATCCTATCATGTGCCTAACAAATCACCAATTCCACATAAACCACTTAACTCTATGAACCACTTGTTCAACACCAGGTTATGCCATAAGAATCTGCTCAAAGAGGTTGTGTGAGGCGGCCTCATAGCCATTACAGGGAACCCCACACCCGACTTGATAGGTAAACCTTTCGGTGGTCTATCATTGTCGTTATGGAAAGGCATAACCAATTCCAT
>JAOEHQ010038261.1:0-12577 GCA_025447715.1 Asclepias incarnata | reverse complement strand
CTCTAGCATTTTTAGAAAAAATTTGACCAAGATAAAGCTCTTCAGAAACAGAATTCAAAATCCAAGAAAGCACAACAGCATTGCATCTATCCCATTGATGGGCTAAAACATCATTATCAACAGATTTAATACAAGTTCCATCTATGAAACCTTTTTTATTCTTAGTTTCAAGAGCAAGTAACATGGCACAACTCCACACATTGTAATTTTCAGTTCCTTTTAATTTTAGACTTATTAAAGGTGTATTTGTAGTATCACTAGCATGAAGATATAGAGGGTTTCCAAAATCCAATTTACTGATTTTAGTTTCAAGCATATTTTCAACCTCATAATCAGAATCTTCATTATGCACAGAAGGAGGAGGAGTATTCCCCCCATGAACAGATGCAGGAGGAGTATTAACCATATTTCCAAACACAGACAATCAAACAATGAACAAGAAAGAAATAGAACTTGTAAGAACAACAAGCAATTAATCAAGCAACCAAGAAAATAAACTATCCACAACCAATAAAAGAACAGGAAAAACACAACCAAATATTAAGCAATTCCTCAGTGAGGAAGTGGTACTAGTATTGCACCCGTGGTAGTGCCAGGGACAGGATTCCGAACTCCTTAAAAGAGAAGGTCAAGTGTAAACACCCCACTCTTAGGGAGCAATACCAGATAACCAAGAAAAAGAAGAAAAATAAAGAAGAGAAAGAAGATACAATACAGTGCTATCGGCGAGAAGGAGAAAAAAAGAACACCTCTGATCTTGAATTTTAATCAAGATAAGAGGAAATAACCAAGAATCGCAGCGGAAATCACCAAGATCTGAGTTTATTGATGATAAACTCGAACCAGAATACCAGAACCAGAAATCCCCAAAAATTAGGGCACAGGAAAAATTAGGGTTTCGATAAACGAAATACGCCCTAATTCTTTGAATAAAAAACCGAACAGAAATCAGAGGAAATCAGAGTAACTTGGCTCTGATACCATGTACGATTTTATAAACTCAACAAAGATTAACCACAAGTTAATCAAAACTAGTCGGCCTGATTAGCCTCTTTATTATTATTAGAGAATTTGTTTACAAGAATGAAAAGTAATACGAAACAATCTAAACCAATATGCTTAGATTGTATGAACAAAATTACAAGTGCAGAAAGAATGATCAAGATGATCAAACTCACAGAATAGAGAATAATAATGATATAGAATTATAACAAGAATGAATCGTATAAATGAAGAAACCCTTAATCGGGTATATAACAATGAGCCTCCAGAATTTTCCTTTTGCACCCTCTAGCTTGAACCGTCTTTACATTCAGCTTCATCTTTCTTCACTTGACATCTTTTCCCCCTCAACTTTATTATATTAATTTCTTCAGCCCTTGATAACCATACCTGCACTAACTCTAGGAAGTGTGTAAGAAAACAATCATTTAAACAAAACAATTAACAAGTTAAGGTTGCTATAAATTTAACATTCCCCCTCAACCTTTAACTTGAAACAAATCTTTCAATCCCATCATGGAACACAACTTCTTATGTTGTTCAAAACTTATACTCTTAGTCATAATGTCAGCAACATTATCTTTGGAATCAAGCTTTATGACCTTAATAAAACCTGCACAAATTTTTTCTCTTACTAAATGAAGATCGATTTCTAAGTGCTTGGTCCTTTCATGAAAAACAGGATTGCCAGCAATTTGAATAGCAGATTTATTGTCACAAAAAATCTGAGCAGGTAGAACATTATCAACCTTAAGATCATTAAGCAGATTAACAACCCAAAGAAGCTCACAAGTAATGGAAGCTAAGGCCCTATATTCTGCTTCTGCAGAGGACCTAGCCACAGTAGGTTGCTTTTTACTTTTCCAGGAAACTAAGTTCCCACCAAAGAAAATATTAAAACCTGTTACAGACCTTCTAGTATTGAGACACCTTCCCCAGTCAGAGTCAACATAACCATATAAATCCAACTTATCATACTTATTCATTTGCACCCCATTTCCTGGAGAAGTCTTAAGATACCTTAAAACTCTAAAAGCTAGCTTTAAATGCTCATCAGTAGGAGCATGCATAAACTGACTCAAAGCATGTACAGAATAACTAATGTCAGGTCTAGTAAGAGTGAGATAAATAAGTTTCCCAATTAATCTTTGATAAACAGAAACATTGTTCAAAAGTTTATCATTAGGATTAGATTTAGAAATGGAGTAGTTAACCTCCATAGGAGTTCTCATTGGTTTACACCCAAGTAATCCAAATTCATGTAAAAGTTCCATGCAATACTTTCTTTGAGTTAAACATATACCATCATCATTATAAAGAACTTCAATACCAAGAAAGTATTTAAGTATACCTAAATCCTTTATCATGAACTTAGACTGCATAAACTGTTTCACTTTCTCAATCTCTTGAACATCATTTCCTGTTAACACAATATCATCCACATATACTAACAAAGCAAGAAACAGATTTCCTTTGTTCAAGGTAAACAAGGAATAATCACTTTTACTTTGAATGAAACCATATTCACATAAAGCATTAGTTAATTTTTCATTCCATTGCCTTGGAGCTTGCTTAAGTCCATATAAAGATTTAACAAGCTTGCATACTTTATTACAGTTGGTATCATAATAACCTTCAGGAAGACTCATGTAAACATCTTCACAAAGATCTCCATATAGAAAAGCATTATTAACATCAAGTTGAAAATGAGACCAACCATTATTAACAGCAAGAGAAAGTAAACATCTCACAGTGACCATTTTAACAACAGGAGAAAAAGTCTCATCAAAATCAAGACCTTCTCTTTGACTATATCCTTTAGCTACAAGTCTAGCTTTATATCTTTCTATAGAACCATCAGACTTATACTTAATTTTAAAAATCCATTTGCAACCTATAGGTTTTCTTCCTTTAGGAAGATCAACAAGTTCCCAAGTATTGTTCCTATGTAAAGCTTCCATCTCATTATTCATAGCTTGAACCCAATTTAGATCTTTAGAAGCTTCATAAAAGGTTTTGGGTTCAATACTTTTGTTTAAGTTAGTAATGAAACAGAAATTTTCAGAGTTAAGAACAGAATAATTAACAACTTTATCAACACCATATTTGACCTTGCCTTCCAAAACAAATTCATCAAATTTTTTAGGCAAAATAGAAGACCTCTGAGATCTCCTCAAGTTAGCAGGTTCATTAACAACATCAGAATTCACAAGATCAGGAATGTCACCCTCAGATAGAATATTATCATCTTCTTGTGTTGCATTTGATTCATGAGATGTAGTAGACCTTGGACTGCCAGGCAAAATGGGTGACTGGTCACTAAGTGACTTGTCTCCAACACTTGCAGTAGTCTCAAGTCTACCAGACATATCAAAATCATTACCTTCACAATTAGACTTATCTCTCACATCATCACAGGGATTTAAGTCATCAGGAAAGAAAGAATCAAAGAAATTCAAATGATTTAAATCTACATTTTTTTCTAAATCTTTAGAATCATTTTTCATCTTAAAAGGAAAAACAGTTTCATAAAACTTTACATCTCTAGAACAAAAAACACTTTTGTTTTCCAAACTATAAAGCTTATATCCTTTTTTCTCATTTGAATATCCTATAAAAACACATTTTTCTGCTCTACTACTAAACTTATCATAATTGTTAGGAATAGTAGCAAAACATAAACAACCAAATGACTTTAAGTGAGAGAGAGATGGTTCAGAACCAAACAGCTTAAAATAAGGAGAATGACCATTTAGCACAGAAGAGGGAATCCTGTTAATCAAATAAGTTGCAGTAAGAATGCATTCAGTCCACATAAACAAAGGTAATTCCCCCTGAAACATAAGAGACCTAGCAATGTTAAGCAAGTGTCTATGTTTTCTCTCAACAACTCCATTTTGTTGAGGAGTGTAAATATTAGAGGTTTGATGAATAATACCTTTACTTGAGCAAAACTGTTTCAACCTTTGATTAATGAATTCTGTACCATTATTAGACCTAAACATCTTGATCCTCTTTTCAAATTGATTTTCAATAAGCAAAACATATTCCTGAATATTTGAAAACACTTCATCCTTATTTTTTATTAAAAAAGTCCAAACAGCTCTAGAAAAATCATCAACAATAGTTTGAAAATATTTAAAACCTTCCTTGCTTGACACTCTATAAGGCCCCCATAAATCTAAGTGCACAAGTTCACCCACTTCCTTTGAGACATGATTACTCAAGGGAAAGGGCTCCCTTGTTTGCTTAGCTTTATGACATATATCACAGGGAGAAGAATTAGAACTAACATCCAGATTTAGACTGTGTTTTAAAACAGACAACACTTGGTCACCAGGATGACCAAGTCTACTATGCCACAAAGAATGAGAAGCATAACAAGTAATCATACAACTGTTAGACACACCTTGACAATTAGCAAACTCATCCACAACATATAAACCATTTCTTTCACTACCAGTCCATAGAGTTTTCCTTGACTTTAAGTCCTGAATATAACATTTAGTTTCATCAAAACCTATGAACCTCTTACTATCTTTAGCAAGTTTATGAATAGATAACAAACTAACACAGTTTTCAGGTACAATAAGAACATCAAATAAAATAACCATGTTATTCAGTTTTAAATTTCCAATCATTTTAACTTTAGCTAAAGTACCATTAGGATGACCAACAGTTAAGTTCAAGTCAGAAACATCAACACCATTTATAAGATTTTCACTAGAAAAGGTCATATGTTGATTTGTACCAGAATCACATATCCATCCAAGGTGTTTACCCTTGAATGTTTGACTACTAGAAGAACAAAAAAACTTGTCAAAATTTCTATTAAAGAAACTATTTGAATTAAAATAAGTACCAGACATATGAGCAAGATTTGCAGAAGGAGATGGTTTATCATTCAACAGGTTCAACAGTTTAGACATCTGTTCATTAGTAAGAGAAAGAGGAGAAGAAGAAGCAGATATAGATGAAGAAGCAGAAACATCATGAGTATTCACATTGCACTTATCAGATATCACATTGTTATTATAGATACTTTTCTGATTAGTCTGAGAACCATGAAAATTAGAATTTCTTTTAAAACCAGGAGGATATCCAATTATTTCATAGCATCTATCAACAGTGTGACCAACACCCTTACAGTTTGTGCAGTTCAGATTAGTATTAGGACCTCTATTTCCAGAATTAGCATTCCTATTTCCAAAATTATTATTCCCATTAAACTTCTTTTTGTTGTCATTAAACTTAGAAACAAATGCACTAGAAGTATTCTTACTGGTATTAACATTAACAGAAACATTTTTATGTGACTCTTCCCTAGACATTAAGGCATAAGCACTTTTCACAGAAGGTAAAGGATCATTAGTAAGAATTTGACTTCTAACAGCATTGTATGAATCATCTAAGCCCATAAGAAACTGCATAAGTTTGAGAAGTTGATTATGATCATGATATTCTTTAGCAGCACACACAAGTAGGAAGTTTAATCAAAGCATCAAACTGTTTCCATAAAGAATTTAATTTGTGATAATACTCAGACATAGATGAACCATTTTGACATAGAGAATTAATCTTGTTATGCAGATTAAAAGTAACAACACCATCTACCTTATCATATGTCTCCTTAAGTTCATTCCAAACAACTCTAGCATTTTTAGAAAAAATTTGACCAAGATAAAGCTCTTCAGAAACAGAATTCAAAATCCAAGAAAGCACAACAACATTACATCTATCCCATTGCTGGGCAAGAACATTATTATCATCAGACTTCACACAAGTTCCATCAATAAATCCTTTCTTATTTTTGGTTTCTAATGCAAGTAACATAGCACAACTCCATACATTATAATTTTCAGTACCTTTTAGTTTTATACTAATAAGAGGTGTATTGGTTATATCACTAGCATGAAGATATAGAGGATTTCCAAAATCAAGTTTGCTTATCCTAGTTTCTAGATTAACATCTTCAACATCAGAATCTTCACTATGAACAGAAGCAGGAGGAGTAACATGAGGAGTATTCACCATTTTAACAAATAACCACAAAATATCAAGATAACGCAAAATTATCAAAACTACACAATTCAACAAAAGAACCCTAGAACAGATGCAAAACTAATAATCAAGAATAAACAATAACCATTCAATCAACAAGAATATTAGTCAAACAAAAGCAAAAGATAATAGACAATAACAAGAACAAGATTGAGAGGCAAGGTGGTAAAAAACCCTAAACCCAGTAATCTACCAGCGCCAGGATTCCACACCTTTCAAGAAGGAGGGTCAAGGATGGTAAACAACTATGCGGATTTAGAAATTTAGTGACCAACAACTCAAGTAACCTCTAAAAAAAACAACGAAGGAAAGAATACGTTACAGTGCTTTTTGAAGGCAACGCAGAAACGAAAATCTCTTTTATAAGAAAAGAGATCCACAAACCAGCCTCTTCTTAAGACAAGAAGAAAAAATCGTGAATAACAGCAGCGGAACACACCCAGATCCTTCAAGAATCAAAAACCCCCAAAAATTAGGGTTAAAAAAACAGAGTTTCAAAATCGAAATACGCCCTATTTAGAACCAAAGAAAAAAACCAAAATCAGAGCAACCTGGCTCTGATACCATGAACGATTTTATAAACTCAACAAAGATTAACCACAAGTTTAATCAAAACTAGTCGGCCTGATTTAGCCTATTATTATTATTAAAAAAATTGTTTACAAGAATGAAGAGTAATATGAAAACAATCTAAACCAATATGCTTAGATTGTATGAACAGAATTACAAGTGCAGAAAGAATGATCAAGATGATCAAACTCACAGAATAGAGAGAAAAAACTAATAATAGAATGATAACAAGATTGAATCAATGAATACGATCAGATCCCCAATCGGGTATAAAACAATAATTCTTCTATTTTTCCTTTTGCACCCTTTATCTTGAACCGACTTCACTAACAGCTTGCACTTTCTTCTCTTGACATCTTTTCCCCCTCAACTTCATCATATCTGTATCTTCAGTCCTCTAGAAATAAACCTGCACTTTATACTAGGAAGTGTGTAAGCAAAATAATGTTAAAACCAATACAATAAACAAGATAAGGTTGCTATAAATTTAACACTAATTGTAGTTAAAACTCTGCAAGAACAGCTTTTGACAAAAGCAATTCAAATATATGTGTAGATGGTAGCTTAAATGTCTTGAGATGGACATTTTTGGTTGATATTGGATAAGGGGTGAAGATAAGCAAATGTTTCAAGGGGCTTTTGTATTTTTAGTTCTAAAACAAACTGAATCGCCTACTTGTTCAACAAACAGTCTAGCCAACTTGTTCGGTTACAGAAATTGATTTTTCGTCTGATGACCTCGAAGCTGCTATTAGAATTACACAGTCGATTGGGACAAGTTACTACTTAACTAATCTGTTCCCCTCTATAAAATGACATAATGTTACCAAAGGGCCTTTGGCCAAGCGATATTGGGTGTGACCTATCAACCAAAAAAGTTTTGGGTTGAAGTTTCACTTGAGACAATTGGTATAAATAATTTGATAAACCCCCTGTAATTAGAAAGTAATATGTTGTTGCATCAGATGCCACCTATGTCTCTAGCATGTGACTAAATATTCTTTTGAGTGATATTTAGCACGAAAATACAACCACCGGGTTCTTCAATTGCAGCGCTACTACAAAAGCAGCATGAACATGTGCCTGTAGTATTATCTCTGAATACCTCCTTCTCACGCAACCAAGCCTCAAGGACATCTTAGACTCCCAATTACAGATTCCTGGTCACAATTTGCACCATTCTTTACACAATGAAGCCGCACAATCAAATGAATCTCATTGATCTGGCCCTTTTGGCGCAGGTCAAAATTACCTCAAGTCTTTTGTGCCATTCCTGATCTCGATTTTTACATGTCTCCCTTATAAAGCTACAATAGTTATGAGCTCTAATTCTATAAGAAGTAATCATCATCGGTGACAGATGGATGCACCTGGGGTCCTGGCCTATACTTGCAACAGCATGTGATTCATAATCGAAGCTTGTAAACTTGGATGACCAATTGTGGCTTGATTCAGAGTTCAAAACTTGATTGAGATGGAGTTTTGGCATAACATTGGGACCCCAACAAAGAATACCTAAAGAAACTTAAATCGGAGCAGGAACAAGAAAGGCATATTAGATTCTCAACAATTGTCCTAGTCTTGGTATTGCTCCAGGCATCCTACATAGAGCAAAAGCTAGACGTTCTATGTTTTTTCAGATAAAAATGAAAAAAAGGCAGATAGCTTCCCTTGTGATTTAGGCATACTAGATAAGTCTCTTTTTAGCAGAAATCCAACACATGCATAACAAAGACGAATTACAACACGTACGTGATCCCCATTTAAAGAAAGCAAACATCTCAATGTTGCACTAAAATTCAAGGAGCCGTGTTAGTTGGGACAGTATTTGCACTCCTTGCAGGTTCCATGGGAACAACACATTGATCTTGTTAGGGTCACCACCTAATTCGTTCATTGTGTTATGCATACGAGCAAGGCTAACTCCATCATATAAATTTTTAGTTGCCTCTATTAGTTTTGACCAACTATATAAACCTGACTTCCATTCAAAGTTTCATCGACAGACAACTATCTCTAACGCTGCAATATTTTTTACTATTTTCAACCTATTCAACATCAGTATGTTTAGTCTTCAAAGTCAAAGTGTACTATGTTGAACAGTCCCAATCTCGCACCATTTGTTCATGCATCTATTTTCTTGGAAAGTTAACATACCATTCGACTTTATCGGTCACACAGGCTACTTTTAAACTTCGAATCGGATATGATCTACCATTATCTTCTGAATCGCGACATACATGTAGTCAAACATCATAACAAGAAACACAAACTAGCCGACTTTTATGCTAAACCTCTAACCATATCCTTGGGATACTACATGTACAACGGCCTATGTTTGACTTAAAAAGTCAAAGTTATACACTGTGAAAGGAGGTATTCAAATCTTGCAACTTCCTTTCATACATTTTCTTCCTTTCCCCAGAGCTTCAATAGTTCTTTGGATGATTTTTTTATTAATTTCTCAAGGTAAGATGATTTTGCTGGTACCTTCAGGACTCTGCAATATCATTATCATTATTATTTTTTTATTTTTATTTTTATTTATTTATTTTTTTAACAACACCTGCACAATTTTTGTTGTTGTTGCATTTGGACAGGAAACGTATACTCGCACAAAATTGGTGGCCGGGAGATGATATCGAACAAATAATGCATACACTTGTTTAATACACTAGCTATCACATAAACAATAAGATGTCACCATTCCGTCATAAAATTGCCTGGCCGGATTGTCAACGGTAGTTGGTTTATGAAATTCCATCATACCTACATTACATATGTGTCTAAGTTTACACTTATATGGAACTAGATCTAGAAAAATTAAACATTAAAAAGTATTAAACCATCAAACATCCCCTAAAGAGTTTGGTCATTATTAATTAATAAGATTAACAGAAGCTTCTAATCCGTTAAAATTTTGGATTTTGTCGATATTGCCACTAATAAATTTATCATTGAATGATGGAAATAAATTATCAGTGACAGATTGTCGGTATCACAACTCAATTTTTTTTTTAAAAACCAATAACACTAAAATAAATTTAAAAAAAAAAAAAGTCATCCCTATTTATTATTTATATTTATATTTAAAATTATATCCCTATTTTATTACTTTATTTCATAAAATAAAAAATAAAAATAGATTGAACAATTTAACATGTCACTTAATATAATATTAACAATATCTTTTTATCGATATTAAACTTGTAACATATATCACATGTGATTTAAAACTATAACATCTAAATTTCAAACGTTAAATACAATCACGTCTTAATCACATCGTGCACAATTTACCAATCCATCAATAGATCCACATGTGAAGTTGATAGAGACGGGTTCGATCTTTTGTGATGCCCAAATCATGTGGCTATTAAGTGAAGATATATATCACCGACATCAAAAACCTTATGGAAGGTCATGAAAGGAATCCAATGTGATTTCGGGGCAGGATGCCTTCTTTACTTACTTGTTTTTCACATCGTGCACAATTTTTCATGAAAAAAAGTTGTGATCATGTGAATGTGACTTTAAATTTCAATAAATTTATAATAAAATTAAATAAATTTGGAGTGTCATCACCGGTGATTTCGAACCCTATAGCTCATTAAGATTATGGGTTTTGCTAATGACAACGTGCATAAAATAGTTGTACTTTTACCATAAAATTCAAGGGTGGGCTTTTGATATGGAAGGTATAAGTTTTTTATGCAAGTTATTGACAGCCCTAAGGGCTGTCATTAGAAAAATCCTTAAGTATAGGGTTTTGCTAATGACAGCTCTTAGTGCTGTCATTAACGTGCATAAAATAGTTGTACCTTATAAAATAGTGTTAAAGTTGTTGTATTAAGGACTACAATCAACTATTAAAGCACCTTTAAAAAGAAGGCTTTGTAAGCAAGAAAGTTCAAAATATATCTTTATTTCTTCTTTACTACCTTATAAAAATTATAGCCCTTTTTATTTTTAGAAATGTTGAAATTTTCTACATGCGATATGACACAAATGCCCCTCTCCTTTTCTTTCTAATTAAATTACCCTCTTCTTTATTCATTAATTTAAATATTTCCACTTAATATTCCTAAAATACCCTTAATGAAATAATTTACAACATCAATCCCTCAACTCTTAAAATAACTATACTACCCCATTTTACATCAATTAAATTTACATCAATAGCTTACACTACTCGCCGTCACCACCACCAGTCGCCACCGCCACCCGTCGCCGGCGTCACCACCACACTGCCGTTGCTGTCACCGCTGCCGCATTGCGCGGGTACAATGCTAGTATATGTAAATAAGGATTGACTTGCAAGAAGCTAAAAACAAAGTACTTATGTATTAAAGTCTTTTAGACAAGGACATTATACACATTGTCTTTGATAAGATTAATCTATTGGTTTGGAAAAGAGTTTGTTGCGGTTGCAGATAAACCGGGCAAGCCCGTCGTGAGGTGGAACTTGTATTGCTTCTTCTTGTCTCCATTGTTTGTGTGGTGATTTTTTATATAAAAGTGTAGAGAAAGAAATGAGTTTTTATATGTAAAATGGTTTGAGGTTTAAAAAATGTGAAGGTTGTGTATGTATTTATGAAGTAAATAAGGTTTAAAAAAATATAAAACAAATTATTTTTTTGAAAAAATGTGGAACGGTACGGTCAAAAAAAGGACAGTTAGTGGGCGCTCTCTAACGTCTCTCCCTCTCTTTCTTCACGGCATCAAACCCCAAAACCCTCACCGATCGGGTGCCGCCGGTGTTACCGAACACACTAATCGGCGCCGAGTCTTTACCGACCCCCATTCCCTCCGCTCTAATGGGTTTTGTCTAAAATGCTACTAATTTCCTGTAGCGTTTTGCAAGCGTTAGGCATCATTATCTCTATTCCAATATATGCACCATTGTTTGCCTTACTGTAGCGTACTCTATTCAGGATCCATAAAAGGTTATGTACCTCTCATGTAAGTCGATGTGTAGTTTATCACATGGAGGGTTACAGGATCTAACGAAAAGTTATTCTAGTTACTAAATATGTGTGATTTTTTTAGGGTTAAATGAAAATTTGTCCCTGTGGTCCTCGAAATTCCCACTTTTCATCCCCGTTGTTGACTTTCTTCCGAAATCATCCATGTGGTGAGATTTTTGTCTCTGTCTCCCATAACCCCTATATGTACAAGTCACGTGAAAGACATTTTGATCATTTCACACATCTTCTTCAACCTCCCTTCAACCTATAAAAAATACCCATGATTGTTTGAACCAAATTACATCAAATTTAGATCCAAATCCAAACTCAAATCAAACCAACATCAAACAATTAAATCTAAGGAAAAAATATTAATTTCAAACAAACACGTTTCTTTGATAAATAAAAATTAATTAATTGAAACAACAGAAGAAAAAAAAGTAAGCAACACTGAATGTCGTCTTGTTACTCATGTAATGTCAATCTTGTTATAACATATCAGCCCTCTCCAAACGAGAGTTTTCTCAATTGTTTTCTAACAATTTTCTCAAAAATAGGATGGCATGCAAAAATTTTCAAGGTGTTTTTGTAAGAAAACTGAAGATACATCGTCGGGAGAAAACTTGTGAAAAAAGGTGGGGCCGGGTGGAAGAGATACGCCACGTACTTTTGTTGACCAATCACAAAATAGGAAAAGTTTTTTCGTTTTGTTTTCTTTATATAATATAATAAAATATTTGATAAATAAGTGAGAAAAAGATATGATTGGCATTGGTGTTTTTTGAAATATGAAATATAAACAATTGGTGTGACAATGAAAAGGAGGTGAAAAAGATGTTTTGATTGGATAAGGCCTTAGGCCAATAGTGTAACACCCGACTATTTTTTTATTTTTTTTTATTTTTTTATATATAAACATTATGACGACATCCACGTCATACCTTTAATTTCAATAAAACATATATACTTAGAAATCT
>JAOEHQ010038250.1:0-12580 GCA_025447715.1 Asclepias incarnata | reverse complement strand
TTGAAGTATTATGTTAATGTTTCTAAACAATTATGTTTAAATTTGAAGTTTTTACATATAATTTCATAAATTATTAATTTTATATATAAATATTACTCAATTCGATTTCTCCCCGATTTTTCAAAAAATCCTGACTCCTCACCTCGCCGATCCGATCCCGAGTCACGAGTTCTTCAACCTTGGAATAAATAGTTTAACATAGAGAACAATAATATTTTATGAAAAATATCATATGCCATATGTGTATCAAAATTAGTTAAGTGCTATATCCTTCTAAATATCGATATTCTAATATTCCAGATCAAAATATAGTGAACCTCAACACTCTATCTTCAAATAAGACATGTTTCTCAAAAATCTTTACCGAATGTGAGATGTGCGAAATTTTGAGAATTCCATCTTCTCTCTATAGCAATTCTCCATAAATGCGTCGTAAAGTTCTATACTTGGGAAACGTTCTTACGTCTTACATGTGTTAAGATGTGCAATTCAAGACACTACTTCAAGGCAAACAATGATCCTAATATGTATGGCAATATATTCTAAGTTTTGTAATGGTTAACAATCCTTTGCACTTGGTTTCTAACAACAAACCTTGATTTTGATAATCAACCATTTGTTATCCACGTTTGTTTAACACTTACACACATCTTCCTTCCCAAAATCATAAATTAAAAATCTTTTCTATAATTTGTACTAACACTCTTATGATCTAGTTCTTGCAAAGATAGTATTATGTGCAAACATAAAGGATATCAAGGGGTTGTTGTATGTTGCTCACAATGGAAATAGAAATGGGTTTGAATAGAGTGGAATGGAAATGGGTAAAAAGTTGTAAACCACCATTCTTGGGAGGAATGAAAAACCCATGATTATTTGATGGATTTCATTCCCATTTTTTAAATCCGAAGTCTTAAAACAAACTCTTTATATTACTCCCATTCCTATACCCTTATGCCTTATTTCCAAACCATAATATAATCCAAACACATCCCAAGTCTAGTAACTTTATGTCATGTCTGTTGCATATATGCAATTACTCTTCTCTAATTAGTAGATGATACACTAATACCTACTCAAAATTATGTTAGGTTTACATTGTTGTGATTCTATGCTCGAAATCTTGTACCTTGAACTCTTTAAATAACTAATAAATGTCTTTCTTGACATAATCTTTTTATATCTATCTCTAAAGATGTTTATTCCGTGGTGTTTAAGAACAATATCCGTTGCTTTATCAAACATACACATACGATTTTATCTACAATCGCGCACAAAGAAAAAAATTTCATTTTCTACCAACCTAGACCTCACGACCTACATGTACATAGTGTTTATAAGCTCTAGCTTGAATGCACCTCATTTACGTTCTTGCTAGGGAAGTGATTCGGGATGGACTTGATTCAAGATGGACTTTCATATCTATTTTCCACGTCATGTCATACAATTATGGAACAAAATATCCTTTCTTAAGGCTTAGCAAGCTTTCATCATTCTTAAATTTTTGAGTTTGAGTAAATATATTCTTACGAGGCTTTCCTAGAAGCATGTACAATTCAATCCATGTCATGTGTTACTCTAGACTCGTTGTGAGTCCATACGATTAGACAACAAATTCTTAACATCGTCGTTGGTGCCTTAACCTTAGCAAGGTTCCTAAAATTAATAAGCCGGGGACCTTGGAACATGCATATGATCAATGTATGTGTAAAACATCTTTGTTACTGCTGTAACTGAAAGCATCTTCATCTTCATCATCTTCTTCTTAACGAAATCTAAATTAAGCTAGGTGGACGTAATCGAAAACTAAACACTTGTGTAAGAAAATGATAGCATATTATCCGTGAAAAGTATAGAAGATAATGTTCCGATGAATTAAAAATTTTATTATTATTTTTCATAATTAAAAGTTATAAATATAAGTTCTAATAAATTAAATTGATAATTAAATAAATAATTAAATAAGGTAATTGTATAAGAAGTGAAGTTTGATTAAATGAATAAGGAAAGTATAATTAAAAAATTAATAGAGGTATTATAGGTATATCAAGTGGAGATGTTTAAAATAAAGAATAATGATGAGGGGCAACTTAGGCACATCAACTCCTTATTTTGGGGAAAAAAAAGGTGGGTGGGGGTGGGGGGGTTATGCTTTATAGTTTAGTATACATTAGTATAAATTAACCACCCTAGACCTTTTTTGTGTATGCCTAGAGAGGTTTGAACCGATATCTCTCTCAATCCTCCTTGATGCCTTACTAGGTCACCTAGACAGGGTTGCAAAAATAAAAAATCGAATCTATCAGGGATGTTGCGGCAAGCTCTCGACCTAATTTGAGAGTAATCTAACTGGAATTTTCTACGTAAAAATAATAAGTTTTGAAAATATATGTTTAGAAATAGGCTACAAACATAACTTAATTTATTGAAAACATAAACATAATCGTTCAAAACTTCGAATGTATATATTAATTAACAACCATAAACCTTTTTGTGAAAACTAAATAATTTTGCAATGTAAAAAGTCTATTTATAGTTTAAGAAGGTCGCTGGGTCCAGTGTTCACCCACTTCGAGTCTTCGCTTTAGATAACAAGAAGTGTCGGTCGCCAGACCACGAGAGTTTTGCCTTATCTCATTGATGCACTTTTAGTCATCAATGTAGGTTGGCATCTTCGCTTTCACATTATTGTAACTAATTAGCGAACCTATCCCCTATGGGGGATTTAGGCAGGTGGGTCCTGAAACATTGGAACAATTCAATCCATAATATGTTTAAAATGTACGCAACTATACATTTCTATAAACTATAACTTCGATCAAAACTCAAGATTCTAATCTATGATATCTACTTCAAGGCCAATCTTTAAAAACCAAGTATTACATCCTTTAGGTTCTCCATCATCTTGTTTCATGTATATTTCAAAAATGTCAGTATCAAATACCTAGGACTAAAATGATCAAATAGTTTTGATATGCATGTACCTTGTTTATTGCCCAACCGGGTTTTGCCTCATGTTCACAATAAGATAGCTACGATAATCCCTTCTCAAATGACCATCCTTTCTTCAATGAAGCAAATGACATCCTTAAGAGAGTTTGCATATGAAATGCCATAATGTTCGGCCTTAGGAACTAATATATCCATTTCCACTTCAATAAGCATGTTAGGGTTGCTCTAGGATCCCTTGGTCTCCATAATTTAAAACAATTTCTTTCTCAGTCTTAGAAAAAGTTGGTTCGATAACTAAAAACCAAATTAATGCTCATCTTTTTCATTTATAAGGATTCTAAGCACTTCTAACTCATCCGTGAGCTTCCCATCTTCTTTAGGTGATCATCCAAAACGTGGCATTCTTTATTACACATTTACCAATCACATTGACTAGCCCGAATATTAGCATGCCAACTTTTATGCATATCTTTTCAAGATGGATTTAAAAACATTGTGGCCTCGACACGCTTCATTCATCATGCCCTTGCCTTGTTTCCTACTTTGCCGAAAGTGAATTAAGCAGAATAAAGTAAATGTTACTATGGTATTGGTCTTTATCCTGCTCTCGGTTAGAAAGATGAACCTCCTTGGTGGCATTAGGAGTAGGAAGGGGTTTGGACATTATCAACCCTTTCATAGTGGATAACTTTTTCTCATACAAAAGTACATCTCTTAATGCATGATGCCAGGTGAGAAAGTTATCATCATTTAGGTTGATTCATTGGTCTTTCTCAGTGTAGTTGCTATTGCTTTACAGTAATAAATTTTTTTGAAAACCGGACTAGACACTGTACGGAACTATCACTAGTTTACTACTTAGTCCGGTTCAACCATTCTAATGACTAGATGACATGATATTTTTTCATTACAAGTAAAATTATATAAGATATATAAATAATAATTTTTTTTTTAATGAAGGGACTTTAAATTAATGTTACAAAAACTAAAACTAAATGGAGAAATATGGTAATAATGTAAGGACTTTTAGACAAAAATTTACATTTCCATGAGCCAAAATCCCGAAAAACCAGAACCGGTCCAGTATAGGTATCGAAAACCGAACCAATAGGGATTTCGGTTCTTGCATTGTGGCTGTTTCAGTTTCGGTTCCATACGGTTCGGTACCAGTAAAGCAAACATCGATACCGGCATAGAATTTAAGTCTATGGTTCATTCTCTGTTTCAAGCAAATCCATATGGTGCAAGTCGATACTTTGTTTCTAGAATGTAAGTCTATGGTCTATACATTGTCTTTAGAGGAGCAAGGATTGCCTGCAAAACTATTGAGCTAGACAACAATGCAAAGAGTATAAGGCGGTACAAACAGGTATAATACCGAAAAACCGATATGGGAACCGGCACCAATTTAGTGTTTCCGGTTCGGATTTGGTTGCATTTGGGATGAAATCGGTTTCGGTAATAGGTTGTATCGGTAGGGGTTGTTTCGGTTCCGTAATTCCATCCATAATTTTCATATCTCCTTGAGCTTCATGGACTTTAGGGCTAAGTGTGCTTCATACTTTTCACAATACTAACAAGATTACCACCAATAAATTAAAAGCTAGTTTTAAAAAGTTAGTCGTAAAATAACTTTCCTTCATTTTGAAAAATCAACTATTAAATTCAAAGCACGTTTTGTGTTTTAGTTTTAATTAGGTAAAATCATAAGACAGAAAGAGGAAAACTAAAAGTATCATGATCGTAAAAAAAATTAGATAATTGTACAAAATAAAAAACAAATGAAAAATAAACATTAGATAAAAACATGAAAAAAATCTATAAAAAAAAAAACAAACACCAAGCAAGCAGCCTGACAGGCAGCTGCACAGCAACCTAGCAGCCTGCCAGGAAGTTTCACTGTTCAATGAACAGTGAAACTACTCACATGACACGGAACCATAAGCTAACTTTGGAATTGTATAGTAGAGAATTTCCATAACCAATTTCATAGCATGCATCATCCCACACAATTTATATTAAAACGCAACTAATAAGTATGCATGGCGTAGCCCATGATTTTGGTTCAGTTTTTATGAGCTCTTATGTAAACCAAAGTTCAAATACTATTGATAACTCATCACATTTCGCTACTTATGATTTGTCCTTAAGCTCACACTTGCTTTGCCATCAAATGATAATTACTCAAGCCTCGAATTGGTTCTCATTTGGATGTATCCATCTCGAATGCCTGTTTTCTTGCAATTACATTTATTTTTAAATCAAAATTACAAAGATGAAAATAAAATTACAAAACAATGAAAAAGTTTATTCTATCTTACTAATAAAAATATTACATTTATAGGCACCAAATTGGGGGTATAAAGAAATACGTGAATCAAGTTGTCATACAACACAATCACAACTATAGGTTAAGTAGGCATCGGGCTATGTATAGTGAAGTAATATTTTTATATTAAACTTTAAGTGACTTGTTTCACGACTAATTGATACATAATTATTATCATGGAACCGAATAAAGATCATTTGGGTAAAAAGAAATCTGATATCTAAAATATACGTGTTCCCTTACCACGTGTATATGATATATGTTTATATACATATTCTAGAGTTTAAGGTTTTGACCATTTATATTTATCTACGGTTTTAGGATTTACATCGACGTAGACTTTACATGGACATAAGAACATGGATGAAAAATTCAATTTTCCAAAAACCCCAAAACGCTTATCATAATCATACCATGGATGATCTGTTCTGATACTACAGTTGTAGTTTTGTTACCAATTTGATTAGTTACTAATCTGTTCATAACTTTTGTAATAAAACGAGTAGAAGCATGTAACTGCAATTAAAACAATTTGATCACATGCATGCAATAAGAATAACCAAATAAGTAACAAGATAAGAGAAGAAATTAACCTCCATGACTCTACCAATTAGAATGGATGATGACTTAGAAATGTGAACCCAAAGTAGAACTCCTCTTCGGTGTATCCACATGTGAATGACTCCATTACACTTTCTAGCTTCAAATTCAAGAAAAGGAAGCCTAAAGATTTCTCCAAGAGGATTTTCCTAATCCGTTTTACGAGTGGAGAAAAGGAAATGAGGGTTTCGAGAATGAGGTACAAGGCAAAATGCAAGAAAGGGATTTTTATTTATTGGCTTGAAAATTCCTAGATTTTAGGCTTACGATTTCGTGCTCCCTCCTTATTTTCAATTGAACCTGATGGTTTCCAAGCCATTTCTTTTAATTTGATCCAATCATTAGCTAAGTCCAAATTGTTATATTTTCCATTTCCTTCTTATTAATTACTAGCTAATTAGATACATTTTCATCATTCATTGTGTGCGACCCCAAATGTTCACATATAACTATAATATACAATTAATGCGTGTGACCCAAAATGTTTAAATATAACCAAACATACAATGAATGTGTTTGTAACATTCACATAATTCCAAAGGACAAGGCGAAACATACGTACACAATAGATTTCTGCCATGACTTAGTAAAGACAAGTAGCCATCCGAGATGAATTAGTAAAGACAACTAGCCATTCGTTTCATGGTATTTATATGGTTTTAAATTTATACAATTACTAAGTGTGACCCCAAATGTTTAAATATAGCCAAACATACAATTAATGTGTCTGTGCCGTTCACATAATTTCAATGGAGAATAGTAAACGAAACATGCCAACAAAAATAGATTTCTACGGGATGACTTTGTTAGCCCCAAGTTAAGGACTAGGATTGGCCGATAGTAATCAATCACTGATGTATGTCTTCTATGGAGTAATTCATGATCAGCGAACGAAGGACATTCGATTGAAGTTGAAGAAATTGATTGACTTGTTGAGGTGGAACCAGATCAAGAATTATTCTTAAGTATGGGGATGAGCAAGTTTGACAAATACTTGCTTATTCCCTTTGAAATCAAGAAAATATTATTTTGTAAGTTAAAAGGAAGCAGCAAAAGGAATAAGAAAGAAAAAGATTATGCCCACGTATGCAGTGACATATTTGATTGATACAAGAAGACAAGGTCTTTTGTGGTAGGGGCGGTTGTGTAAGAATAATTACATAACCTCTTTTTCACCAAAACAACTACGGAACAAAAAGTACTTCCAAAAAGTATTAAAGTCCAATGTACTTAGCTATGGAAAAGATGGCACATTGCAACTTCGCCTATAAAGGGCAAGGTCATGGAAGAATAAATGCACCGTTCTTAGCATTCATAACTTAGGCATATATTGTAATGATCATTTACTCCGCACAACCCATCAGTGATCCCTGAAGTTTGTTCTTCAGCAGCGAGTCTAGAGTGTTAATTTGTCATTCAAGCTAATCAATAAGAATTATACCTTGAAAATTATCACTCTTTTTATTTTACTTTGCTATTTACTTGCATTATTAGTGTTGTTTGTTAAAAATGTTTACAAAACCCACACCAACAGACTAGGAAAGACAAGTAGCTATTCGTTTCGAGGACTCTATATGCTTTAAAGTTTATGAACTTTAAGATCTCTAGCTGAAGAAATTTGCGGATATCTTGTGTGAGCTTGGACACGTAATTACTTGTACAACATTGGGTGACCTTATTGAAAACGGAAAAAAAAAAACAACCATGGATGTAAATGTTCCTAAACACCACAACCTCATCAATATCAATCTATTAGCTAATGAATACGTTGGTCCTTCTCAAGCTATTAGCTACTGAATATGTTGGTCGTAGAAACAACTGCTTACGCTGCCTGTTATGTGCATAAATAACGACAAAATAAGGGATTATGAAAATAACGTGACAAATTTGTAGTTTACCTGTATTATTAGCATAACATGCATAATCTTATCAATGTCACTATAAAATGAGCTTATCGTTACCAAAATCGTTCCACAAACTGTGTTTGATCTTTATTTCACAAATTCTATCAGATAGTGTCATAGTTTGCTGCATAGTTTGTTTTTTGTTTTTTTGATATTCATATCAACTATAGGGAATCTATTTTTTTGGCATAACATACTAACTGTTAGTCTTAGCATTTGTTTGACAATTGTCAACTCTACCATCCAGGAACATGTAACCAATGATAAAAGGCACTTTGCATGGTTGTGGATTGGGGCTTGAAAAGCTAGGACAGCAGCCCTAAAATATTGTTTGAGTCTCATTTAAAACATTTTGGAAGTCTTGCATGTTAGCAATTGCATGGCACAGTTTTCATTATTGTGATTACTACTCTAAATATATTAATAATCTTGGTCATCATAATTTTCTTGCTTCAAAAAGAGCAGCTAATATTAAGATACAAAGAAAGAAAAGAACACAAGGGCACACAGACAACTCAAGTAATGATGCAAAACCTGGGTTACCTTTCTGCTGTAAAACTTGTTATGGTCCTGTATTTGTGATCGAGATGCCAGGGTGATTGAGAGTGACTTGGGTTTGATTTTTTTTTGTCATTTTTGGCGTTGATGACCTATTTTGATATGATATAAAGAGGGTTTGATAGAGAAAACCCAATGATCTCATAAACAGTCTCACCTGGGTTTAAAATTCTGATCCCCATTTTTCTCAAGTAGTTTACATATAACTGCCTAGATAAATACTCCTAAATTATAGCATTATGATAATGCACTGAGAATAATCGTGGGGTATCAACTTATCCTAACTTTAAGAAATTTAATTATATTAAAAAACCTAAATATTAGCCTAAATAAAATAATTATATCAAAGTATTTATGCCATGCAGGTCATAACAAAAACCCTAGTACGCTGTCAGATATTATGATAATTCAAATAGGATTCTTATTTGTTACATATATTTGTCAGGAATATTATTGAATCATTTTAGTCATGCTGGAGAGTCCTAAACAATACCAAGACTGGCTTTTATGTTTAATTTATTTGCCTGCTTTGGATGTTATTTTTACTTTCTTGATTCCTCTTTTTCGAGTCAGCTTTTACAGATTAAAACACCATAATATAAATGCATGTGTATTAAGCAACAAGTATGCATGTAAATGAGTATTTGCATGTAAATGAGTATTTAAATCATAGCGAAAAGGTGAAGCATATGCCAGCATAGCGTGACTGCGGGACATAACAAGTCTATGGATGTTATAAATCTTAAAGATTCCAGTTAAAGACTACTAAAATTGTATTTATTTATTTATAGATGAATCTATGTTTGATTTTTTAACTTATTTATTTCAGGTCTTGATTTATTCGCCTGCGCGCACTGCATCTCAACAAGGCTCTGGAAAAGTCGGCAAGTGGAAAATCAACTTTCTATCAACACAGAAGTATGTATTTTAGAATATACCTACCTTACCTTTTCATTATGAATTTGGTGTTCAGTTTATACTTTTAGTGTTTAGCATGATTAGCATTATATCCACACTACATCGTATATGCTTCAGTAGTTATACTGGTCATCTTCCATTTGTGGTCATTTTGCTCTCTCAACTCCCAAAAATTATAGTGCATTTATCTATTTTCGTGAACCAATTCTTTGTTACTTGGGTGTTTCATACAAGTGTTCTCCGTAGTACTACCTTAATATATGAATTAGGACTTTAGGTGGAACATGGTGAGAGGTTGAAATAGAACACATATGGTCATGACTTGGTAATACTATATGAGCTATTTCTCTTTTCGTGTACTAATTCCTAGTTACCGGGTGTTTCATATAAGTGTTCACTGTAAGGTCAAGGTGTATGACATCTTTAAGTTATGGAGTGTGACTTTAAGCTGGACATGTTGAAAGTAGGAATATTTTGGAGAATAATACATACTAATTTAGAGGGTGCTGCGATGGTTATGTATATGAGGGAGGTTAATCTCTTTCGACCCCTACAATATACATGTTTGAACTTAACTCCATTTTGAACTGTCACCGACATGCCTGACCCGCCCATTTCAAAACCTTTACTGTATTTTATATAATGTTAAAGCACCTCTAAACTACATACATGTAAGATTAATCTGTCAAGAACGGGAACGACAAATGGATTGCTATGGTTAAGGATATTTTAAAGGGCGGGGTTGTTATAGCATCATTGGAGGAGAGAGCTCCCTGTACTTATGGCCCGAGTACTATGAAACACATGAACACTATCTTACAGAATTTATCATGTCTCAATCATATTTAACTTAGACCCTTGAATGCTTAAATAAATTGGCATTAAAAAGGACTAATATTGGTAAAGTAGTAACTGCAGATCTATTGGTAAGACTCAAGGATTGTTTTGGTATGATTGAATGGAATGAACAATTAAAATCAGTATATAGTTATGGAATTTATCGCTAACACTCCATTGTCATGTTTTATTGGCTTGCAATAATGGAATGAGTCATTTAAACCCACTGTTTGCTATGCATAAATTAGCATCGTATTCAACTTATAAGTCTAATATTGCTAAAATACATTTTATAGAAATAAATTTCAATTTCAATTATATATATATACACCACTAAATAGAATTACATACTGAAAATTATTGAAAAGAAAGTATCTATTTATTTGTAACTTATTATTCCATTCGATCATGAAATGGGGAATAAACCTCCCCCCCATGGATAATATCACCCTGAGAAAAGGAATCACATTCCTTGAGGAATGATTCACTCCATTCCTATGTGGTAAGTAAACAGAATTTTCCATTTTGTTGTAATACTCCATCCCATTTCAACTATGAGTACTGCATACTGGACATTACCTTGTTCTTAGACAATGTATGTTACTTAGACGTTTATAGGAACTTTGGCATTTGTAATCCATGATGGTTCATATTTCTAACTCTATCCAGCTACTTGGGTTTTTAGACAGGTTGGTTGTGGATTAGGATTAGAAGAAAACTTAACACCTCTACATTTCTTTTAATTTTTTCCGGGTTTATTTTGTGCCTACCCTAATAATTTTGGTTTGTCGTATACAAACCCAATAAAAAGCAATATCCGCCATTAATAAGAGAAGGCATACGATAAGTCGTCCGCCTGTTTTTCTGATCTCCTTTCCTTCGTGAGAGTAAAGATATTCCTTGCCAAATAACTCAATAAACAATCTCTTTTGTGATAGATCTTGAAATTTGAATAAATAAAATATCTACACATGTCAGGCCACTGAGCATATCCTCAGCAAGACTAACTAATAAGCATGACCTGCCTAACCAAATCCCCATAACAAAAAGATCAGTAGATATAGTTGAGAACATTGGTAGGCCCCAGGCAATGCCAATTAACATAAAGAATCAGATCAGTTGACATATCATTTTCAATGTATATTTTTTTTTTTCTTTATTTTTTCCTTCCAAATTGCCATTAATTGAAACCTCCAATCTCAATTGTTATTCCGATAATATGGAGTCTCTTTATCTTAATGTCTATAAATTGTACACTATTTCGCTGAATGAAAGTGTAAATATTGTAGGCATATTGTTCCATGGCATTGTCTTTAATCTGTCACTAAAAGCTTCCAACCAAAATCACAACTATCATCACTTGGCTCCCTGCACTTCAGGGATTTACAATCCAAATAAAACATCAAATTGATGTCATTAGTGACTTAGTTAAGCATCTCTATACCATGACTTTTAAATTGACTCTACGATTGGACATTAGAATTGATTTCATAGGGTCCCTAGCCTTACTTTCATTCTATTATTTTTCTGAATGGAACAGCCCAATCATATTCCCTGGCCTTCCCCACTCAGCCTGCGCAAGTTAGATCTGAGTCATCAGTAAGAATAATTACAATGTTTATGCCTTGTAGATGGTCAAAGTTCTTAAGAATGGAATTTGGTAACATGTGAACAATATCTACTACTTTTGAGCTTCAACAAACATAAGCCTTTTTATGTAGCATTAGGGTTTGTTTAACCAACTCATAGGTATCTGTAGGCCAAGTTTGCTTGTGATTGCGTCATTTAAAGGGGTGATGAGTAGAAGATAAGTTGCTTCACCGACTTATTGAACGCGATTACTAAATTTGCATTTAATACGAGGGGAACAGGTGGCGCCAAACAGAGTCAAAATATATAACAACTTATTGAATCCAATGAGTAATCTGATTCTTAATCCTATTGGTTAAAACTTTTTAATAATTAGTAGATAATTGTCTAGCAGTTGACTTTCACATCTAACATTCACATATTTTCATCTATAGATTATATCAAGAAATGTCAATGGAAACATAGAGCTGCCAGATACAGCTTTTAATTAGTTACCAGATACAACTTTTAATGAGTTATATGTCCTTTGAGTACTTTCTGAGGCAGAGTTCAGTATTTTGTTTTCAATGTAAAGAAATATTAGGCTTCTCCCAACGGGCCTTTTTCTGAAGGTTTTTTCAAGTGTTTTCTCAGAACATGGTTGGCGTGCAAGTTTTCTGAAGTGTTTTCTGGAGAAAATCTTAGGGAGTGTCTTGGTGAGAAAATGGGAGAAAAAGGTGGGTTGGGCCAACCTCAAGTTTTCAGCCAATGATAATTAAAAAAAGGGTTTGTTTTTTTTTAAGAATATAATAAATTATCTTAGGAAGAAGTGAGAAAGAGGTGAGAAAGACGTATGGTTGGTAGTGGTATTTTCTGAAATTTGATATGAGAAAGAGGGGATGTGGCGCTGATA
>JAOEHQ010038239.1:0-12580 GCA_025447715.1 Asclepias incarnata | reverse complement strand
ACTTATATGTTCGAGCTTTTCGAGCCGAGCCGAGCTTTATTAGTAACCATAACGAGCCGAGCTCGAGCCTGCATACTTAAAGCTCGTCGAGCTATCGAGCCAAGCTCGAGCCTCCTCGGATTTTTTCTAGCCGAGCTCGAGATCGGCTAGGCTCGAGCTCAGCTCGGTTGCAGCCCTAGTAATAATAATAGTCATATAATTAAAGTCGTATGTATTTCAATATTAAAATATTTTCAAAGCAATTAATATGTTCATAAAAATAAATACAATTTTTATTTGTAAAGTTAAAAATAAAATTTAATACGTTCATCTCATACACTACCATCGAAACCGTTCATATAATAGTCATATAATAAGAAAGTATTAGCAACATAATTTTTTTAGTTAGTTTTAACAATGACATGTGATGAGAAGAGTTAAAATTTTGAAATTTGAATTTTAATCATATATTTTGACTTTTTATAATGATTTAATTAATTACGTCATTTAATTAATTACGCCATTTAATAGTGTTTATATTGATGATTAAATGGATACTTAGTATTAAATAGTGTTGAATGTTTGTCATCATTAATATGTTAATTTTAGTGTAAATATTTCTTGTCTTTGAATTCAAAGGTCAAGAGTTCAAACATCCACAGTTCCACACTTATAATTTTTTACTTAGATAATTAGTATTTAATGGTGTTTTGGGCTCAAATCTAGTAGTGAAAATTTTTATATGGTGTGTTGCTATTTTGTTTTTCTTTATAAACAAATAAAAGCAATTTCGTAATATGTAATGAGATTATATATATCAACTAATATAGATAAAATTTTGTATTGTAATAGTTATTGGATCTATAACTATGACTTTTGTATATATTTTCTTTTTTACATTAAATACAACTAGAACACTTTTAATTTTTGTATTCTTTTTCTTGCAAGATAACAACCGCCCTTTGTGAGTATTAATTTATTAGTATTTATGAGTTTTTTTAACGGATGGGTATAACATAGTTTTCAATACAGTTGTTCCAAATTTTCAATTAAAGAAACACATCATTCGGAAATAAACCTTCTGGTAAATTTCTTTATTATGTAGAATTTTTATTTTTAAAATTTGTTCGTCAAATATTTTTTCATTGGAAAAACCCTAACCATCTTTCAAATAAACTAATTTCACACATATATGTATCCAACATTATCATCAATGATGTACCATGTCCAACATCATTGTTATTTGTTATTACCTTAACATATTGAACTGTCATCACCATTTTAGGTCTTAATATATCCTTGTGAATTTATTTATTAACTTTTTGTTCTATGAAAACGAATATATCATTGTGATTTTTCTTTCATAGCTAAATAAAATTGAACTTTGCTATAGATCCATCACATTTATCATTTAATTGCAAATTCTAAAACCATTGTTCCAATAACTATTTTTTGATACAAAAAGAAATGACATCATCTATATATCATCATAATTAATTCCCATTTTCACAATTATATTTAATACATTCACAAATATAGAGACTGTTGCATCTTCCATAAGAAGTTTGATCCCAATATTGTTTACACCTTGTATCACATCTTTCTGAAAGGCGTGTAAGGCACAACATTGGAAATGATCTCGTGCAAAATTCATTTGTTTCACTTTGTATCTCATCTCCTGTACGTATTCAAGTTAAAAACCAGTTATTTTTTCTGCATATTAATTATCTAAATCATTATAAACAATATTTTTGTAAATAAAAAGATTCAAGAAATAATAACGCATGGAAAGTTAAAATATACCAAAAGAAGTCACCATGTTTGCAAGAAGAAAAATGACAACAATGGAGAGATTCTTCATTACTAGACTCATAAGATGATTTTTTTTTAATTAAAATTGATTGTGAAAAAAGATGTATATATATATACTAGAGGGGTACCCACGCGCAATGCGGCGACCCGGAATATATCGTGAAAGAACCCATTGTTAATCTTGTTGTTAAAATATATAAATATATGTTGTGGAAAAACCCGTTGTTAATCATGTTGTTAAATTATATAAGTATATATCGTGTAAGGTATATTTGTGATTTTCATATTTAAAAACATATAAATTAAAATAAATTAAATGAGTTAATTGAAAAAATGAAAAGTTTGACTAAATATATAAAGTAAGTATTAATTAAGATTTAAGATGAAGGGATAGAATTGTCATTTCGCATATCAAGTTTTTCTAACTTTCAACATGAGGTGTGGAATTTTTATATAATATTATATATATATATATATATATATACACTAGATGGAACCCCGCGCAATGCGACGGAAAAAGTGGTGGCGACGACTGGTGGTGGTGGTGGCGGCGGCAGTGTCTAGTAGTATAGCTGTATAGGTAATTGATATAAAGATAATTGATGTAAAATGTGGTAGTATAGTAATTTTAGGAGTTAAGGGATAAATAATGTAAATTAATATGGGTATTATAAGTATATCAAATGAAGATGTTGAAAATAGTAAATAAGGGGGAGAGACATTTTAGATAGATGATAGATCAAAACATCTTTTGAGAAATGGGGGTGGGAAAAATATTTTATATTGTATTATAGATAGGTTATGGTTCATACTTTAATACTTGTTTTATAATAATTGACTCTTATATTATAATAATAATAATAATAATAATAATAATAATAATAATAATAAATGCATTAACTTTTATAATGGTATTCACCTTATATATATTTATTAATAATAAATGCATTAACTTTTATAATGGTGTTAACCTTATATATATATATATATATAAGGCTGTTCCATACCTAAGCTTAGGTATGAAATCCTCACATTTTTGTTTTTTAATCCATAAAATTCATGGGACTCATGTCATTTATTTATTATACAACAAATATTAAAAAATTGTTATGTGAGAGGTTCCATACCTAAGATTAGATATGGAACAACCTTATATTCACTTTTGCATATATATATATATATATATATATACAAAAATGAATATAAGGTTTAGTATAGAACCATTTACATACTATTTTGTCATCCTTTTTGCTAACTTTGCAGTTCAAGTCCCCAGATGTATCTAGGTTGTCGTTGCCATTTTGTCGTTTTCCTAGATATTGTGTTTGTAATTGTATTTACGTTGATATCAAACGTTTTGCTTGATGTCACTATTTTATTAATATACTGCCATTTTAAAAAAAAATTACATACTATTTTTTAAAATAATTTTTATAATATAGATAAATGATTTGGGCCCTATATTTTTTAATGGATTAAATTATTAGAGTGTGAAAGATCCATATCTAAGCTTAAACATGAGACAACCTTATATTCACCTTCCATATATATATATATATATATATAAGGTGAATACCGTTATAAATTTAATGCATTTATTATCATTAATTGATAAAAAAAAAATGAATTTATAATATTATACTTTAATTCGGTAATAAGAATTAGGGTGATGATCCATACACCAACATTTTTTTAATCGTATACCATTAAACATGCTTTTAGGTATTGTACTGTACAATAATGTGAAACATGTTGATGAGTGTACGGCTAAAAAATGAGGTGTAAGGATCACCACCCAATTAGCTAAGAATTATGTTAATCAAATATATCCTCTGGGGATAATGAAGTCAGTTCAACTGGTGGAGTCATAAGGTTTCACCTACAAGACGGAGGTTCAAACTTGGCTGGGTCTTTGTGGTGGTTTTCCTGGAAAGTCACTCTGCGGTAGCCGGGGGCATGGTTAAGACACTTGCGTCGCGTCTACCCTGTAATGGCCTTCACCCTGGTATAGTGAGGTGAAATTGCTATTCGAAATACGTCATTCAAAAGAAAAAAACACTATATCTTTTAAGGTTGTAGTTACCACACATCGATGACAATTGATCAGATATAAATTGATTGGAGTCGTATCAACATCTAAACTCAATTTAAAATTATTTTACACTTTTGTTTAAATTTTATGATTAAAAATTACTAACATACTCTTACACTTTAAATTTAATCAATAATTTCTTATACATCTAATCATCTCATAGATAAGAAGAATGATTTTGAGACAAAAACGCCACCACAAAGATGGATTATGTTATTTCGTGTAAAAACTGTAGAACCCGGGGATGATTTTTGTAGTTTATTCTATCATTATTTTGTATAAGTTTTTTTTAATATAAAGAAAGAGATAAAAAGAGTAGAGAGAAAGGCATAATTTAAGAATCTTTCCCCACTAATAAAAAGCCCCAAATATCTGTGTCCCAAATTATAATTGAAAAAAAGAAAAGGAAAAAGGAAAAGAAATGGAATCATGGAATTCAAAAGATGAGAAGGAAGGGAGCGGAAGGATATCATGCGGGAAAATAGATGAGATGGCAAGTTGGATAGGAAACAGCGTGGCATCTGCGTTTTTCAACTCCCTTGAAAGATGTTCATGTATCAATCTCAGCACCTCTCACGACGAACTTGATCTCGATATTAATGGAATTCATGATCATGACGACGACGAAGAAGAAGAAGCTAAAGATCGTCCCCTTATCCTTACCAATTTTGTTCAACATCATCATGTTTCTGATAAGCACCTCCCCGCCACCCCTTCTGTTTAATAATTAATAATCATTATCAATACTTTTCTTTCTATTCTATTCTATACATACACTTTTTCCTTGTATCTATTGTTTTCAGTTACTTCTTTGTTACATTTTTGTTTGTTTTGTAATAACGTTTCCGTTAATTTGACTATGTGAAGGTATTGTGTGTGTTGTGTGTGTCTGATTTTGGTATTGATTATGATTAGTTGATTACCAAATGCTCAGACTTTCGCTAGGTAGCCTGAACAGGGAGCCCTCTCCATTTAATCATTCATTCATAGGTTGCATCACTTGAAAGGGGCAACCATTGACCCAACCAATCTGTGCCCAGTCACTTTATTCCACTTTAAAGCCCTCACTCGAGTCACTGGCTCGTATTACCAATCCCGGCAAATAGTGTCAGCCTCAGAGGCTCCTGGTAGTCGTCCTCCTCTTTGTTCTACTTTTGCTAACCTGATACTCCGTATTAATTAATATAGCTTTGTATCTATCTAATCTTCCAGCATATCAAAAAGAAGATAACTAAACGAACACAAATTATGAAAATGTATGTTCGGAAAGGAAAATACAGAATTCCAGATTCATTAAATGGATTTATACCCTAACTGTAGTATTCACCATAATTGTTCTTTACAATGTTAGATACCTCACCATGAACATTTAATCCATGTCAATTGCATTATAAATCTCAGTTTCAGTTCATCAACTTGATTCCTGCCGACTAGTGTCGAGTGTCATTTGAAGAGTTTTGATTCTACATGAGGTGGCATCATATGCCTATATTTTAATGTCTGCCTGTCTGATAATCTATTGTCTTGTACTGTGTATCCTGTTTAATCTAATACTGCTTGTTAAGTTACTAGTTCTATATCGGTTTTCACTTTCCGCTGCAGGAGTGGTGGTTGTTTTGAACTATAGTAATTGGCCTTTTGTTCTAAGTTCTAAATAACTACTTATCTTTAATGGTAAATACTCTTGTGCGTGCACACACGCACACACACACGCACACACACACATTCCCTTGTTGGGTTTGATTCGTCAACTTCACACACACACACACGCACACACACACACACACGCACACATACACATCCCCTTGTTGGATTTGACCCATCAACTTATGGTTTGTGGGATGATACGTGCCACCGTTTAAGAATGAGCAGTTAAAATAAAACACATGAAAGTTAAATGCAAAGCTTCTATTATATTTGATACTCTTTGTTTGAGATCTCTCATTCTTGCAAGTTAGTGTCTTCATATATATTTGCAAGAGAATGTGGATTTGCATGAAAAATCAAGTTCAATGGTTCGGAAAGTTTAACATACTTTGATATAGCCTCAAGTGAACATAAATGAAAGCAAAACCCATACAGATTAGTTGATATGTAGGAAAAGAGATCATAGCAAGCCGCAGAGAGAGTAGATGATTTGTGTTGGCCTTGTACTTGATCTTGTAAGCTCTGGAACAGGTACAAGATCCGTCGTCTCATCTGATGAGGGTCCTTGATATCGCTGATTCGCTGAACAAATAGGCTGGACCCTCAGACTGGTCCGAGGCCCAGCCCAATAAATCCTGAAAATGCCCAGTCCCATAAGGTCCAAGTAAGCCCGTGATGATCATTTGGTCTTGATTGTTTTTCACCAAGACTGATCCGGCCAGAGCCTGGCTCGTATATTTGAGCTCCTTAAGTTTAAGTTAATTTCATTATATGGTAATTAAGACTCGGAGGTATTGTTAAAAGGCTCCTTTGAGAACGTGTGTCTGTAGTGATTGTGAAAGTTGTCTAGTTAAGGGGCTTAAACTTAACCTGATCCAAAAAGGATTAATTTGCAGGCATCGCTTTTGTAGCCATTCATGGTTACTTGAAAGTAGCCATGTCGATCTTTTCTGTTGTAGTGTAAGTGTCATGTAAGGCAGATAGATGGTTCAATTTCATAATTTCAATTGTGATGTTGATAATTTGTAACTATACACCTTTAAGGAGAGAGATGCTGCACGGAGGTGCAGGTTATTTGCAACAATAGATGATTTGAAGGTTCTACAAAAAAATTTTAATCTACTTTGCAACCTTTGAAACTTGGTTTCTATCACCGCCCTTTATGTTTTGTTTAAGCATTCGACGCTCAAACGTTTAAGTCAGAGACTTAACTTGGAAGGCCTTGGACCTTAAATGTCTTAAGTATACATAGAGATTTGGAGAATAGATGATGATCTTAGTTGACTTATGACTTACATATATCAATCATAATCCATCTCTTTCGCTAATAGGTAGCATCTTTTCGACATCATAGTTTGTAGTTATCCCTCACTAGTAGTTCAAATAGTTTTATGGATATTATCTTCCTTCTTGATGTTTGTAGTTGCGTTTAACTTTGTTCTTTTGACGGAAAAGATATTGACTTGACCTTGCGTTTGCATTCCTCATTGGCAAACAATCTTTCCTTCATGTTTCATTTTGAAACATAAAATCTGCAATTCAACCTGGAAAACCCTACATGTGGCTATTAACATCCTTTTATGGGTTCTTTCTTGGAGAACTATTTGTAGGACCAACACTGGAATCAAGTCCTTTGTTTAGCAATCACTTCAACATTTCAATAGTCAGTGTCGATCTCAACTTTCTAAATCACGTCTACCATCAGTCTGTAGTTGACTAGACCTGGAACCAACCCGGCAAATTGTACGACATTAGACAAACCATCAACTCGTTTTGTCACAATTTCAACAAACCCGGACCCAATCTATATTGTAAGATGAATTAATAAATATTTTTTTTCCACATCAATCCAACTCTTCATTTTCAAACAATATGATTAACCTATACATATCATGGGGATTCGGCCTTAATGGTATTATTTATCCAGCGTAAATGCTTTGTGAAGCAACTGTTGAAGACTTTTCTAAAATTGTTCACGGGTTTGAATCTGTTCTCATTCCACAAGACGGTACCCAAAGATAACCGAACATATATTGTTGTTCTAAACCATTTTGCTAGAACCTATAAATACCTATATACTACAAAACATTAAGCAAAATATGAAATGACAAAAGGTCTATTTGTGACACAACGTACACAAGCAGCACAGAAACATGATGTTATCCGTCAAAAAAGATTACAAAGATCCAAGAAAAGATAAAATATCAGCAAGAGTCAAATGTAGGATCTATATTAGTGGTTCGAGTGTCTTGAAGGGTGGTTAACATATATTTTGAAATAGCGAGGAAATGGCGCAGTGGGTGTCCATATCATTTTAAGTCCACCAAGCATTATGACGAATCCCCCACCACACTTGCTTTTGTCGGCTTCTCACTTCCCTCACCTATATTCCCTTTGCAAAATACACACACAAAAATTAAAACTACACATTCTATTCTATCTTTTTCTTCCTAATTTTTTTTTGATAACCTAAAAACATGCATCATTTTTACATTTGATCTTTACACATAATTTTATCTTTTTTTTTTATTAAGTCTATTTTTAGCTATATCAAATTAGTCATATTTATTATTTTTCTTTTATTTTATATAGTCTAGCTATGATAAACACACAAAAATATTACAAATAATCATCTTTTAAAATTAATTATTAACCGTCGTATACAATATTTTTCAACGTATCAACCATTGTCATAAGACAATGTTTGGTCGTTTTAGAGTCAAATAGTTTGTACGTTTTATTTACGATACTTTATTTTATAAATATTTAACTATTTAAAGATAATCGTGTTTTGATTATTTATGAAAATAAAATAAAATTTTGATCTTAAATTTAAAAGCGTTGCATAAAAGCTTCTACAACGTAGAAATACTTATATGTTATTAGTTATTACTTTAATTAAATATAAGGGCGTTACATAAAAGCTTCTACATCGTATAAATACTTACATGTTATTACTTTAATTTGATTGGATCACTTAAGATAAGTCATGAAGTATAGACAAAGTTTTTTCATCTTTCTTTTGTTAGTTTAAATTACAGAATTTGTATGTTTAGATTCTTAACATTTAACACATTAACGAGTTTTAACTATTAAATAATATATCACAAAAATCAGCCACGTTTTAAAACTGCCTAAAGGAAAGAACAAGAACATAATATTCTTCTACATGTTTTGAAACCACCACCCACTTATTTTTAATAAATAATAATAATAATTATAATAAACTTAGTATAAGCTTTATATTGACTAACCTCTTAATGACATTGATTATCTCATACAATGAACTTTGAGTAAATTTTTTTAAGTCGGCTTGTCAAATTGTCAAATTTCTGAATATTATTCATGTTAGGTGTCTCCTCTACCGACTGTTACATCTTTTTTTTTTCTTTTGTCAAATGTTAACTAGATTTTAATCATGTATATACACACAATTATGTTAAAATATTTACATTTGTTTTTTATACATAATTATATTTTAGACAAGTATATAAATGTTTTAATTTTATAACTCCTAATTTTCAATTAGTTACCATATACCGTCGAAGATGGTATTGGAACCTATAATTCGTAGAAAACGACATTGGGTGTTACTTACTTACTTAACTTTTTATGTTAAAAATCAAATAGAAATTAAGGGTACCCTTATTATATCGAATCTTATCAAAATTTATCTAAATTAAATTAATAAATTGTAGAAATTTTTTCTATTGAAAAGTCCAATTAAGTAATTAAGTTTAAATTAAATTTACTATTGCAGATATTTTTTAGATAGACAAGTACAACTTTGGAAAAGTAAATTGAATTAAAATTAATTTTAATAAATTGTAGAAATTTTATAGATAGGAAAGTAAAATTTTAGATAAAACTAAACTGTTAATTGAAAAATTAAGCATTGTTATTAGTCGATTATTGATTGAATTTTAAGAAAATAGTCGTTTATTAATATTATGATTCATAAAATGATCCTAAATAAAAAGTACCTTATATTTAAATCTGAATAAATACATTATATTTTCATGATTTTAACCCTAATTAAAAAGGCGATTATTAACAAATGTTACGATTTATTAAATTTACCAAAAAAAACAAACTAGACTTTACTATTTTAAAAATATCTACAACTTATTAGATTTAACTTATATAAATTAAAATAAGATTGAATATAATATTAACTAGGTATGTTCAGCTGACTGTTTCGCGACCTCAATTATTGCATTTGTGTTTGTTATTTGATGCGGAAGGGCCTTTATGTAGTATCGATTGATTAATATATTTTCAAATTTGGTAGTATGAAGTTAAGAACTGCAGTATGTAAGTAATTCAATTTAGCTAAAACTAAGGTTAAAGTTGATTATATACATAAATACAATTAACCATCAGATTAAACGGTAACCAATTTACAAAAATTACCATGGGTTCCAAATATTAAAAAATAAAATAAAAATCTGTAAGTTACCAATGGGGGAAAAAATAAAAATGTAAAAACTTTTGTGGTGAAAAGTTGGAAAAGTCAAAAGTTTTGATGAGGGACCAAAGTAAATTTTTGAGTAAATTACATTTTTGGTCCTTGTTGAGTGTCAGAAATTACCGCTTTCGTCCCTAGGTTTCAAAAATTACGGTTTTGGTCCAAAAATGTTTGCTCCGTCAACGGTTTTGGTCCAAAATCACTAACGGCCGTTAAGTCAGCATCATGTGCAGGGCACATGATGGGTATTTATGTCTTTTGCTTACCATAAGGACCAAAAGTGTAATTAACTCCAAACGTTTTACATCTATCATCATCTTTAGTACATCTATATCTATATCTATATCTATATCTATATCAAAGATCAAAATTCATCATTCAACAACACAAATCAAAGACATATACTCATATATCAAAAATCTTAAATTCTCAAACCAATAATCACTTCTACTCTCTATCATCTTTAGATATAATATCACTACCATAATAATCAAAAATCCAAAAAAATTCATTTTGAAAAAAAAAATACCACTAATTATTCAACAAAATAATATAGAGATCGAGGGAATAGAGATGAGATTTGTGTTACTGGTGTTGTTGAAACCACCGATCTACACCCACGAACTGAATACTTGAAACCCATTGAGATCAATAGGGCGGCGGTGGTCGGATATGGCAGATCCAGGATGGTGGTGGTGGTAATGAAGATGAAGATGATTTTAAGAGTGTTTGTTCTTGTATATGTTCGAAGTGTGATCGATGACCTGCGGCCCCATCACCACCGCCTCCGCCGGCCTGGTGCCCAAAGTCACTGCCATTGGTTACCGCCACCAAAGTCACGGTGCTCATCAGAGAAAAACGAAGGGATCGGAAATGTTGGGTTACAGATCGGATATAGAGTGTTAGGTAGCCGGATCTTGTGGCCGGATCTTGTGGCCGGATCTGCTGGTATTTTCGTTTTTAAATTAATGGATATAGAGTGTTATATAGATAGGTAGCCGGCTCCTGTTATGTTTGTGTTATAGAGATTGATTCTTACCCATTTATAACTGGTGACCGGATCTGTTAGTGTATATATACATATATATTTGTGGGTTTTTTTTGTTTGTTTTTGAATTAATAGATAGAGTATATATAGATATAGAGTGGTTCCTGTTAAAAAAGGAATCTGGCCAAAAATAAATATATATGTAAAATATGTATGTATGTATATATAGATCTTGTCAAAGGGACCTTTTTTAGCATTTGAAGATATGAACCGATTTTCCAAGAATGAAGGCTGATTGTTTTGTTTTTGGGGTTTGGATATGTGTTAATTCAGGTCTACACACTTGAGAATCTTCAACGATTCAATTTCAAAGGGTTTTGAAATTGCCAAGGGCATGCAGATTTGGTGATGATGATGATGATGATGATATATATATATATATATATATATATAGACTTAGATACAGATGCTACAGGAAAGGGTTTTAAGTTAATTACACTTTTGTTCCTTATGGTAAGCAAAAGACATAAATACCCATCATGTGCAGGGCACATAATGCTGACTTAACAGCTGTTAGTGATTTTGGACCAAAACCGTTGACGGAGCAAAGTTTTTTGGATCAAAACCGTAATTTTTGAAACCTAGGGACGAAAACGGTAATTTTTAACACTCGACAGGGACCAAATTTGTAATTTACTCTAAATTTTATGACATTGTGGAACCGGCCAGATAGTATGGTCAAAGGGGTCGGGCCCCTTTCAGGATCCTTAATTGATAAGGTAGTCATCAGGAACTAACTCTTCAATGAGTTAGTTGGTTAGTGAGGAAACTGGTTACTTAGTCCATCAAAGACTTTGTTGATAAATTTAATTACTAACACATAATGTATATGTTACTTTATTCTTATTATGTTTAAAGAACGGTTATTTTTTAAAAAAGTAAATTATATAAACTGTCTTTATGTTCATTTATTTTTTTTACCATCCATCTTTTGTTGGATAGTGTAAAATATTGAAAAATGGGTCATTTAGTCATTTAAGTTGGATGATGGATGGTTTATGTCATTAGTTTATCCTTATAGGGATGGTTTATGCAAACATTTTCAACGAGGGATGAATAGTAAAAATACGAACAGACCACATGAACAGTTTATATAATTTACTTTAAATTTAATTTAAGATATGATGAGAGGGTCTTTTTTCGTGACAGTAGCTAAACATAGTTTACACGATTATGGTGAATTTAGTTTAGACATGCATAAAAATGATGTATCTGTTAGTTTATTCTTATTTTTAAACAACAGTTATTTTGTCATAATTTTTTTTGTTTGAATGAAATAAAAATAATGTTTGCGAAGATCAAAAGAAAAATACCAAAAAAGTCTATTTTATTATATATAAATAAAGTGTAATTATCACGAATTGTTCATGTGATCCGTTAAAGAAATTCAATCTAGTTTCATGACTAAATAACAAGGTTTAAAATGCTTTTATATATAACTAGCAATGTACCCGCGTGATGCGCGGTCTTGGATGATATAAAAAATAAAATAAATTATAGTGTATATGAAATTCGTAAACTTCATTCAATACAT
>JAOEHQ010038228.1:0-12582 GCA_025447715.1 Asclepias incarnata | reverse complement strand
TACATAGATAGTCATATGAACATGTGTAAGCAATTATATAGTAAATGATAAATGATTTTACTAAAATATCATTTTAAAAAAATTCCTAAAGGTTCCTGACCTTTTAGGGGTTCCTAATATATCCTTTCCCTATATCTATATATATATATATATATAGATATATATATGAAGTGAAAAATTATTTTAGGAATCCTTAAAAGGTTAAGAACCTTTAAGAACCTTTTAAACTCAATCTTAACCATCCAATTATTAGATCAATGGTTAGAAATAATAATGGCAAAATGGTAATTAAATGGAAAGGAATTTAACATTTAAATAAATACAACATGTTATTTTAGTCATTTTGTAATATATCAGTAGTTATACATAGTTTAACCCATGATTCCATATCCCTAACCTCACGCATCTTCAGTTTTATAAAGGTTTGTGTGTGTTTTGCTATGGGATTTTCCTTCACCACGACCGACTATTTCTTAGCCAAAATCCGTCCAAAAACCGGCCGATCAACCCCAAAAAAAAAACTCATCTTGCTCCTCTCTTAATTCCATACCAATCCATGCCACCCAATCAATGCCGTTGACGGAATCAAATAGGAGGAGGGGATAGTGACAGAATCTCAGATTTGAAAACCAACATTTTTGTCACACAGTAGGTTGCAGGTTCCAAATCTAAAACACACTGAATCCTTAAAAGATTAGGAACCTTTACGAACTCCTTTTCACCAATATAGTTAAGGGTATTATAGTACTTTACTAATCATTTAATTAATTAATAGTAAATTAATTATTTAAATCCCATGATTCTCTCTTGCGGTTACGTATATCAGTTATCGTATATCAGTTATGAGAATCCAATAGTTCCATCCAACAAGTCATGATCACAATTAATAGCAATTATTGTGACTTTTTGTTTTTAACCATTATTGACATCGTATTTTCGTTTTTGTATATCCTTTAATATGCTTTTTGTTTGACTTTGATTATCATATTTCATGTATACATATTGTTTGTTTCATCAGTGAATGTTTTTCACATAAAATAAAATTTTATTTCATAACCTTTTAAAGAATATACATGTGCATATATGCTCAATAATTTATTAACTAGCATACATATGCTCAATAGTTTATTAACCTGCATATATATGCTCAACAGTTTATTTACATGCACATATAGTCATAATTATACATGTGCACATATACACAAACACAATATCTTGAATAAAGAACAAAATTGTAACAAATTGAAAATTGCACATATTTACATGCACATATAGTCATAAATTTACATGTGCATATATGCACAAACACAATATCTTGAAAAAAGAACAAAATTGTAACAAGGATGCAAATGTATATATATGAAAAACTATACATGTGCACATATGCTCATATGTGATGCACATATGTTCATATGCACATTTACACATATTAAAATTTGTTTAAATAATGCTTTCCATCCAGAAGTGCATAAATAATTAAGATGCACATGTGCACAATAGTTTATTAATAAAATGAACATATTAACAACCCGGTACCAAAAGGAATTTTGAGTGCCACCATCTCACCAAATTCATTGGAGAAAAATAATATTTATCAAAAGTAATATTCAAACATATTGAAATCTTAAAAAAAAGCATCACCTCCTGAATGAATAAAGTAAACAAAAAAACGAAATTAATAAATTGATTTATATTTGCTACCTACCCAATGAAAGTGATGCAATGGCCGAATCATTAATTGCAAAAAAAACCATCGACCGTCACAAACAAAAGTACAAAACTCCAATCGCAATTCAACAAAATTCATGAAAATAAAAAAGATGAAGAACCAATAATTAATCGGTTTATAAAATCCAGCTGCAAATCATTAATTGATTTATATTACCGTCGACCCACAATTGGTGGATTTATATATAAAAAGAAGAAGGATGAAGGATCATTTTTATTTATAATGGATCAACAATGTTTATCTTCTCCTTTTTTTTTTGCTGATCACACGCAAACACCTTGATGATTTGACTGGGATTTTTTGATTAATTTTTGAAGGAGAGGTAGGTGACAGAAAAATGTTTATTGATTATCTGTGTTTTAGTTTCTTTATTTTGAAACTGTTTTGACAATATTGTTTAAAATTATATGACAGTTATACCCCTGATCACATGTTCCACTCCTTTTTGTGTTTGATTTTATTACACTTTTGCCATCGTGTTTCTAGGCCCTTGATCACTAGAATTGAATGGTTATGATTTCTTTAAATGTTCCTAACCATTTAGGAGTTCTTAATATAACTTTTCACTACATATACATATACATGTACACATACACATATCCACATACATATACATACACATACACGTGTACATATACGACCATTTACCATTAGACAACCAAAACGACCACACATAGCCTAATGGCCATTAACCCTTCACATTAAGTTCTAACTCCCATTAAGGGCCTTCTAACGATCGTTAGCCACTGCAGGGGTAGTTTTGGACCTGTTTGGCTTATCATAAAGTGCACTTAACTCCTATATACTATTACACACATGTAAACTCGACAAATACATGCATTGGACATCACAAACCGAACTCAAACGTAACTATGGCACCTTTGCCTTGAACGTTACAAAATATATAACAATGTTTTACTTCAATGGGTGTCCTAACGTGTCAGTGGAACGTTTAATAAATATGTGGCCATTACACATTCCAATCCATTGCAAAGACTAAGCTCGCATCGTTAGGACATACACACGGCTAGTTAAACAACTTTCAAGCATAACTAACTACGATCTGACCACAAACGACTCAAAATCAAAGATTTATAATATGACCCGTTTAAGAGCAAAATTGGGCATACGCATCAAGAGCACATGCTCTTGGGAGAATCTAACCAGGCCCGACTTAACAATTGGGCAAAGTGGGTGACTGGTTGAAGCCCCTTTTTTAAGGGGCTCGATTTTTTTATATATTTTCTTAATGTATATATATAAAAAGGAAAATGATATATCCTCTTAAAAATCAACCTAATAATCCTCCTAATAACTTGATTACATGACACGTGTAATATACTAATTCTCTTTTCTAATTTCATCATTTGATTTTGTCACGTGTCATGATCAAACTCTTTTTTTTTTTGAACGGTGTCATGATCAAACTCTTAGGAGGACTTTTAGGTCAATTTTTTTGAAAGATATATCATTTCCCAAAAAGTATATATGTTATTAACCAAACCCATTACAAATTCTAACAATCATTCAAAATTAAACCATATGGAGTATACTTTAACCCACAATGGTGGTTGATGGAAAGCTTTTTTTTGGGAAAAAAAGTCTTTAAAATAGGTTGATACTATTGGGGTGAAAGACTTATTTGATGGATAGGTTGAGAATCCTCAATCCTTTGAGCAAAAACTTTTTCCAAATCAAGCTTCTTTTTTATCTCCATCAACTTTTAGAAAAAGCTTTTTGATTGGAGTAATAGCTTTTTAACAATTTAAATTAATGGATTTATGAAATGGTAAGATAAAAAGCTCCATTATAGATGATCTTATACCACTTATATACCTTTCGTGGATAAAAATAAAATAAAATTGTTGAGCAGCGTCATCCTGAAAGACAAGTCACCTGCAGATACTGTCACCATTTTTCTCTTTATTGAAAAAGTAACAACTAGGTTCATATCTTTCAAGATTTCATTTTGATAAATAATTAAAATAAATCGTATAATATATCTCTATTTCATTTGTCTAGCCATCTTAAACAAAATGGTCATATTTTATAGATTATAATTTAAACATTAAACAATCTATAATATATTATTATTAGTTTCGTATTATTTGTATCTTTTATATCTGTAGGAGAACTACACGAATCATCTTACGATATGTTATTTCAATAATATGATTTTGTAATGATTTTTTTATTTTTTAAACAATAATTTTTGTTATGTTTATTGATATAATAATTATCATCGTTTTAAAAAAATATTTTATATAATATAATTGGTTGCGCCTAATTTATGGGCATTTTTTCCTAGCTTAATCTAAGCCCATAAATCTAACCATCAAAATCATCAACCAAAAGATACAAATTACCTCCAAGGCTTCAACTCTTTCCACACACTTCAATAAGCACTTTCTCGTCCACTTGAGCTTGGACCACCTAAATAAGAGGAAAAAACGAAAATGGTAATGATGTCCAGTTTTATATATATCTATTAGTGCCAATTTGTCTAACTGCAACACGCTCAAATAGTGTACCCGTTTGTGTATAATATAGCTAAAATGGCAAGATTAGGTTCGTTTTCAAGGACGTATTATTTTCTCGGTAAATCACCACTACATGAATTCAATAATGCTTTACTTAAATAAAAACATCTTCTAATTTGGGTTAAAAAATGTATAAAAAATAAACACATCTATATATCTCACCAATTTTCGTCGTTCGTATAAGAAATATTAGTATTACTAATTATTTTTTTGTATATCCAAAAGAATCCACTTTACACATCTCCAAAAGAAATCGTAGTACTACAGCTCGCTCACATTTTACACATCTCGATCGAACAATTACCGGTTTGTGTAATCATGATTTTCTGTGGACATCATATTCGTTTGGAATTATTGATATATATATGCACACATGTTTCATCAGCCATCCAAAAGCAATACAACTTAAATTAAATATTTACACACGTACAACGTGAATTTTATAGTATGAAAGATCTAATCATGGTTTTTTATTTATTTAAATTAAATAACACCATAGTTTCACACTTTCACTATAAAATTAGATCAGCTAGCACACAATAAGTCCATAACAAGCAACAGTTCTATATAACTTGCATAGCTTCGATCTTTATTAGTAACTGGTATTATAAAATACGATTGAAAATGGTGGGAGGGTCTTCTACGATGCCAATGGTGTTAGTTATGTTGTTTTTAGCTATGAATAGTGCAAGCCTATTAGTGCATGCAATTTCTTGTGACTTTGTCACATCTCAGATGATGCCTTGCCTAGAATTCTTGACGGGAGATGACCACATCGATAATCCGTGCTGCTGGCGTGCAAAATATTTGAACCGACTGGCTAACATACACCCACAGGAACGAACATCTCTCTGCCAATGCTTAAAGCAAGGTGCAAATTTATTTCGGATAGATGTGCGCAGGGCTCAGCAGATTCCCCAACTTTGTCATATACATCTTGCTACGGGCTTGATCGACCCTGATCAACTCGACTGCAACAAGTAATTATTAGAACTCTCTCTACCAATAAGAGCTATTTTCCATTTATTATGACTTCTAATAGATATGGACAAAAAATTATCTAAATAATTCTATTAACATTTCTCTTGTATGTTTCAATTCATGCAGGTTAAACCCTACAACTCCACAAACCTCAAGGCTTGCTCCATCTCCATCTCCGGCTGCTGATTCACCACAGTGTGAAGGAGAAAAGATGAAACCAAATAGAATTTCGGATCCACCCATTATTTTTTCTTCTCTTGCTCATTCTTTGCCCCGGAAAATTGAATAAGAAAATATACTAGTGTAATGTCGTTCGAAGGAATCATTTCTTTCCAATTATTAATCATATTTCCTTCTTTTCCCCTCACATTTTTATACACTTGATATTAAATCAACACACAAAATTAGGGATGTTTATCGGTTGAGGTTCGGGTTTTATGGGTTACTTTGTTCAGGTTCTTCGGGTAAAAAACTCTTTTAGAACAAACCAAAAACCAAACCAAACTAATCAGATAGCGAGCAAACCAAACAAAGAACCAAACTTGAACTCGGTTTGCTTTTAGATTTGTTGTGTCCCAAAACTTATTGTTTAGATTTGTTGATCACAATATGTCCTGAATACTTAAATTTTGGTTCCCAAGCAAAGTCTGTGTTCAACTCAGACTACATAAGTTTAATGTATTTCCCAAGCTAAATATGTGTTCAACTTGGATATTCTATCTGTAAAAATATTAGAAAGAATCAAGAACAAGCAAAGTAATTAGTATTTAGTCATATGATCAAACAATCATATGGAAATGTTTTAATACAAAACACAAGTCTGAGAATAGTCTATCAGACCGTGGATGATGCAAATACAAAAAACGATCTACATGATGCTTAGATTTTTGAGTATATATCGAAATATTTTGATGATAAGGAATGTTTCTTCTTATACCCTTCTGTTTTAGATATAGAGGATGAGATATATCCGTTGTAGAAGATCCAAGAGTAACGGGTATAATGAAGTTATAACTCACGCATATTTGACCCCTCATCTTCAAGAAAACATACACTCCAGCCCTTCAATATAAACACTACATGATTTGTTTCGAATCACCTTTACGAACCGAAGCTAAGATTGAAGATGCAGGACCACTTCTCAACATAGTCTTAAAATTACTTCATGCATTGTAATAAATAATCTTTTTGAAGACATATTCTCAAGCTGCGTCAATTAAAGATAACTTTCGGTCTGCGTCAAAGATGAAAACTGGAGATTGAAACTCAAGCTGGATGTGAAAGTTAGCTTGAGGTTACTTAGGCACTTGTAGATGACAAATATTCACAAGTTGCCTTAATTCCTATTGTATGTGTTACGCCTGGATCTTTTCTTAAGATTGTTTAATGACATATACACAAATATTCTTATGAATACATACGTATACAACATTTCCCAACACTAGTACGTACTTGAAATGACCAAACTAAACTGTAACTGAGTAGGAACAAATGCGAAGCATTAACTTGCAACGCAGCGCATCACTTGGTCCACTTGATCCTAATGCGTGGCAAAAATCACGAAATATGGCGCATCATCATCTAGAGATGATTCCAATGTGACGCACACCCATTGAATGCAGAGCATGTGACTAAAAACCACTTGAATGCGTGCACCCCCTTGGAATGCGGCGCATTAAACCCTGCTAACCAAAACATGTTTCAGCGACTACTTTAAAACGAGCATATCCCGAGTTTACAACAATTATCCATTAGACATTTTATAACTAAAATGACCCATTTAACTTTTACAACAAAATTAGACATAATCTAACAAGTTAAGTAGTCTAACGATAAATTAAAAGGGAAACTTGCAAACCCGTCCGCAAGTGCAATCCACACATCATCCCTTCTTGACCCCCTTGTCGGCCCGTTGCTCACCCTTTGGCCTTGAACTCCTTGGACCTATAAAAATAACACCACTACTAATGGGTTAAACACAATGCTTAGTTACTATATAGACATTAAACATACAGTTTACTGCCATAAAGTATATTGAACTGCCGTAATGTATATAAGATTGCCATGATGTACATGAAATTGCCATGATATATGTACACTATAATAACCTACATATTACTATGGATCCATACTGCGATAACATATAACACATATCACATATAAACAACAACGAACAATTATGACAAATATTGTCACATAATCACATATCTGGTTGACGTTGAACCAAATGTAATGAAAGAAGATTCATGAAATACGTCTGTTTTTCTCTAGAGTCGGATAGTTTAAGATGTCCTAACATAATAGAGAATGATTCATAGACAAATTACCTCTCATCAGAGTCAGATTTTCCAAGATGTTAACTTCTAAGCAAACTGTCATTTGGATCAAGTAGGAGTTAATACAACATAGACGAAAACTGAGATCTAATATCTATTATACTAATTATGTGCATTACAACATAGAGTGCGTTTGGTAGCAAGCTATTAAGAGCTTCGAGTTTCAAGCTTTTAAGTAAAAGCTCCTACCCATCAAAAATCTTTGTTTAGTTGGAAGAGCTTGAAGCTTTAGGTGAAAGAAAAAGCTCCAAAGCTGGAACGCTACATATGCTAGCTAGCATTTGCAGTTTGCATCACCTCATATCTTTTTTTGTTTTTCACTTTTTTGGTATCCAGTGGAGTTTAAAAAGCTTTTGTAATTTTTTAAATATAAATGTATAAGTATAAAAAACATTTTTTTTATTTTTATTTTTATGTATTTAGATGGTAAATAACTTATGTAGTATGTTTAGTATTACGTGTATTTTATTTATATCAATTCTTGTCATTTTACATATTATATTAAAAGGGTCAAATACTTTGTCAAACACTTAAATATGTCTAAAAATCTTCGGTTAACAGCCATTAGCTAGTTATATCAAATATAATGTATGTGATAGAAAAAATAACAAACAAACTAAAAATAAGCATATATGGAGTTACGTATCACAGACTCAAAGTTACATCAAAGCGTACAATTTCGTATTGAATTACGTTTGGCCCATCGATATCCATATTATCTATTATATAGATTGGGCCAAGAGTTGTAAGTAATTGGGCTGTGTTTGCTTAATATTTGATTGGGTCTTAAAAGAGAGTTAATGTTTTTTTGCCTTGTTTAATTAATTGCTTATTCGTATATATTTGTTTCCAATCGTGACAAACAATAATTCTTCTAATACCAATTCAAATGTTTCTAATAATAACTCAATATCACTTGATGACGAATTGTACGTACGTTCGAATAATTTCACGTTGGTAACTCGAAAATTGAACAGTGACGACTACAATGAATGGAAATGGGCAGCTGAAATTTTTGTTCATACTTGTATTATAGACGACTAATTATGTAATTAGTGTTAGCTTAGTTGTAATGATATATAAATACCTCATTTGTAGTTCATTTATCAATGAATAAAAATGGAAAGTTCCCCAAATTCTCTCTAATTTTGTTTAGATATCTTTTATGAAATAAGGCCTCCCTATATTTGGTAGGGGTAAGTCTGTCTACATCTCAGTCTCCCCTGTAAACCGTCGATGTATTAGGACCCAAAACCCGTGGAAGACGACATTGGGTGTTACTTACTTACTTTTCTTATAGCTTTTATGAAATATTTATGCTCATTTTTGAGGGGCAAAACATAGCATAGATAAAATCAACCATGTAAAGCAATAAGTTAAGAACTCGTTATCACTTAAGTATTCCATTAGACAGGACCAATACTTGTTTCTTAGTTTTCTAACTTGGCAAACATATTCTGTCATTCTGAAGAAAATGAACATGCAATGGGAGGAGGTTTACTTACTTGCAAAGAGCAATTATAGCGTAGTGTTTGTTGTTCTACTTGCTTCGCTGGTTACAAGTTTCTTTACCAAGAAACTGTGGAAAACATCAGGTACCATGATCCCTGGACGGCTTGGTTTTCCCCTCGTTGGCGAAACATTCTCTCTTCTTTCGGCTGCTAACAGTGCCAAAGGCTGCTATGAATTTGTTCATCTTCATCGACGATGGTAATCTCTTAATTTCGCAAAAATGTACTTGTTTTTAGGATATCGTTCATACACCTAACAAAGAATAGGTTAACTTATATGGGACCATATATAGTGTGACATAAACCACTGAGTGCCTGCTGCGGCCTAAGAAAAAATTATACATTGATAACACCAATGCCCGAAACACTTGATGCGGTGACACATGAAAAGCTATCAGCTAAGAATTATGGTTTTACTAGCAACGCATCATCAAACAAAGTGGTTGCAAAAATCAATTCCTCACTCATGATGAATCCATGTAAATGATCTGCTGATTTAGTTGACTGGTTTTTAATTTAAATGATCATATTATGTATAATGCAGGTACGGAAAATGGTTCAAAACACGTCTGTTTGGCAAAGTCCATGTGTTTGTTCCAAGTGTTGATGGTGCAAAGACAATTTTGACAAACGAATTTAAGTTGTTCAACAAATCTTTGGTGAAATCAATGGCGGATGTTGTTGGGAAGAAAAGTTTACTTTGTGTACCAGTTGAGAGCCATAAACGAATCAGGCGTCTTCTTTCTGGTCCTTTCTCAATGGATTCTTTGTCCCATTTTGTTCAGAAGTTCGATAAGATGCTCTGTGCAAGACTGAAGAAGTTGTCTGATGATGGAAAGAGTTTTGTGGTTCTTGACTTTAGCATGAAGGTAGTCCAGGGACTTATTCTTATGTTTTTTTTCCCATACATCGAAAAGTTTTACTTTCTATATGTTATTAACATATGATGATTCAGATAGCATTTGATGCAATGTGCGAGATGCTGATGAACATCACGGATGAATCCTTGTTGAGCAAGATAGAACAGGATAGTACGGCTATTTCTAATGCCATGCTCTCAATTCCAATCATGATTCCTGGCACTAGATACTATAAAGGCATGAAGGTGTAGAGTGATTTCATAAAAATTTTCTCAAACTTTTTTTGATTTCATAACTAAGAGAGAAATTTCGATTTAGGCACGTAAGAGACTTATGAAACTTTTCGAAGAAATAATTTCTAGTAGACGGAGTAACAAAGAGCCTCATGAAGACTTTTTGCAGTCCATGCTACAAAGAGATGCATTTCCAACTGAAGAGAAGCTTGATGATTCAGAGCTTATGGATAACATGCTAACACTGATACTAGCTGGGCAGACAACCACTGCAGCTGCAATGATGTGGAGTGTTAAGTTTTTAGATGAGAAAAAAGAAGTGCTAAACATGTTAAGAGTAAGTAATCGTACATTCGTACCCAATGTAAGTCATCAAAAATAACATTTGGCATACTCAATGATAACATTAGAGAAATATTTCAGGAAGAGCAGTTGTTGATACTCAGAAATATACCAAAAGGTGCTTTACTTAGTCTCGCCAATCTTAACAGGATGTCTTATGGCTTAAAGGTTATTTGCAATGCTGTCTATTTGGCTTTCTCATATATACCGATCTAAGATAAGTAGATGTTTGAACTTGGTTAATCATTATCGGACTCTTTTAGGTTGTCAAAGAGACATTACGAATGGCAAATGTTTTGCTATGGTTCCCACGTGTTGTGGTTAATGACTGCAAAATTCAGGGTAAGTTTAGTACGGGGTACTAATATTACGAACATTATATGTAGACTACTTGCTTAATCTTGATTATGTGCTGCAGAATTTGAGATAAAGAAAGGATGGCATGTTGACATTGATGCTACTCACATACACTATGATCCAGAGTTATACAAGAATCCTTTGAAGTTCAATCCATCAAGATTTGATGTATTAAATATACCCATCTAATTTCCTTATTCCAATCAACCTAATACAATTTCTCATGTAGAAGTAATCAAATATGACAAGATTATACATCCATACAGGAAATACAGAAGCCGTACAGTTACATACCTTTCGGAGCAGGGCCTAGGACATGCTTGGGGATCAATATGGCGAAAGTCACAATGTTGGTGTTCTTGCACAGGCTAACTGGTGGATACACGTGAGTTCATGATTTTGTTTTGCCGCAACTGATCATATGCCCGATCTACCATTTTCTTTTTAATTGTCCAACTGTTTTTGTTCGCATACCCTGCAGATGGACAGTTGACGATCAAGATCTTAGCCTGGAAAAGAAATCTGTTGTCCCTAGACTGAAGAGCGGAGTTCCGATTACATTAACAGCTTTAAAAGATGATAATTGAAATAAAATCATGTCAATGTGCTTTTAGTTTATCCAATGGGTTGTATCCTTATGTTTACCTGATTAATAAAGTATCACCATTTCTACCAAACTTTGTCAATTACTGAAGAAATCAACCAATTGATCATAGATCAACTAGTACTGTCACCATGTGATCACATGCACCCATAGATGAAGGCTGCAGGTCATAGGTTCGAAACTTGCCAAAGGCAAGTGGAGAAATTATATCTTGTGATCCATGTGTGAGGATGGTGCTTCACCAGGCATGAGTTCTTTGCGGTGTGCGCTCTGGGTACCAAGACGGTGTATGGGACCAGAGGTTCCCACCCATTTATCTTTTTTTTTTAGAGGTACATGATATTTGCCATACTTTAACATTTGAGCAAGCTTACATGGAATCTGCAAGCTAGGCCAACCCATGTTGTACTTGTTATATACATAATGTTAGCGACTAAACAATTGAAAGAGGAAACTACAATCTCGTCACAAAGTCTGTATGTCACTATCCGGTTTGGCATTGTCAAAGCAAATGTTGTTCCTATAGTTCCAAATGGCAGTGCCTATGCCATGAGAGGAGCTCATTTGTCGAGCCGAAATCGGGGTTGGTTATTGACCACCAACGATGTCCAATGACAGATTATTTTATAACTTTTTAGTAAGGATAGTCGACTGATTGAATGACGACAACCACTGGATTTGTGTGGTGGTCAGTAAAGGTAATGATGTAAAAGGGTAATAAATTTATGGGTATGAATTGATTATATTAAAGAGGGGTACCCGCAATGCGGCGGCGGTGATAGCGGCGACGATGTGGTGGTGGCGGCGATCGGTGCTGGTGGTGGCGGCGGCAACGAATGGTGTAGATAATTGATGTAAAGAAAATTGATGTATAGGGGTTAGTGTATGTATTTTAGGAGTTAAGGAATAAATGATGTAAATAGATAAGAGGGTCATATTGGTCATTTTGCATATCCAAAAAATGTAACTCTTTAACATGAGTCTACAATTTTTATATAGTAGTACGAGCATTGTACCCGCGCAATGCGGCGGCGGTGGTGGGGAAGGCGGTCTAGTGGTGTCGGTGATGGTAATATTGCTGGTGGTGGT
>JAOEHQ010038217.1:0-12582 GCA_025447715.1 Asclepias incarnata | reverse complement strand
CTCGTCAGCAAGGTGGGCAGCCTCAAAAAAAGGGGGAGTGGGGCAACTCAGGAGGGTGGGGCGATTCGCGACACGTGACACTGCAATCATTGTTTTTTTTTTGTTTTTTCTTTTCCTACCAAATTAATAACAAATAATAAAAATACTAACTAATAATTATTAATAATAACTAAAAATAAGTATTATATAAATAAAACATATATATATATATCCTAAATATACATCCAGCTAGCAAAACACTAATATATATCCATATGACTGTACGCGTAGCTGTTGAAACTTATATATATATCCTAAATATATATATCCATATATCCATTTGTACGCGGGATCAAAACACTATATATCCTAAATATATATATATTCTAAATATATATCCATATGATCCACCTTCAATCTTCTTTGCTCTATATATATATATACCTGCGCTGTTTTCTTTGCTCTCATTTCTTTGCTCTGTTCCTTCATTCCTTCACACATATACATACATATATATACTGACAGAGAAGATATATATACATATATATATATATATATATGCGTACAACTGAAAAAGAGAGAGAAAGTCAGATAAAGTAAAGCTCCAGCCGCCGATCCATAGCAACCGCCTAAGGGGTGAACCGCCTGGGTGGGGCGGTGTTGCCGGCGATTCGCGGGCGGTTGAGGGGTGAACCGCCTCCGGAGCCGCTCCACTCCGATGGATCTGTGAGAGAAAATGAATTAGATGAAGTCCATTCAAAGACATCTGACAAATTGGACCCACGTTTATACACTTAAAACACAATACATTTAACAAAAAAAAATTTTTTTTTTTAAAAAGTAGCTAAACCTTCACCACCAAAGTTGGCGAAAGCAAACATCGATCACCCCATCATCGAGCTTCCACCTAGGCATTTTACCGGTTCAAATGAGTGCGATGACTAATACCATGATTAAAAAACTTATGTTAGTCTTACTTGAACAAGTCAGTATGTCAATTAGTCTTAGTTGAACAAGTCCGTCAGTCGTCACTTGAAGTTGCTAGGCATCTACTTTTTTGACCATAATTAGGAATAATTTTCCTCTTATTATCCATTAGTATATATACACACACTCACTTATTGTTACTAATCAACTCTGTTGCGGCAACCGGCCTCCTCTAGTCCTCTTAATTAAATCTTCAAGTACTTCATCATCTTTTCCTTTTTATTTTTGTATCAGATGTTTAAATTTATGCAAAATCTTTTATAACCATTTGGGTTAATATCTTTGGAGCAGTTAATGATGAATTTATGATATTGTATTGTGATTCTGTATGCTGGTTGGTAGGAATTTATCTTTACTTATGAATTAAAAGTGTCAAAGGAAACATATATGTTTTCACATAACAAAAGTTATATATTCCATTAGAGTATATTGCAATATATTTTCTTAGTGGTAAGATATTATAAGTGACAATTTGTTCTGCTTAATTTCCAACTAAAACTCATACATCAAACTTGTCTTGTTTTGCTATATATTATTTGTATTTTACTTCTCAAAACATCTATTTTATGTATTAAAATTCAAGTTTCACTTTTTGCTATTGCATGGTTGTTCGATAAAGAAGTAATTACCAGATATATATATAAAATAACATTGAAATAATGAAAGTTGAATATATACAATAGAGACTTTAAGAGCTGAATGTATATATATATCCACAAAACAAGACGATACCAAACCAAAACAAGAAAAGTTTAATACGTACATGTCCCAAGAAATAGTCTGAAAATTCAAAAAAATTTCCTTTTTTTTTCAGGTTCAACTATCACGTACCGCTTTTAGTGCAATGGCACCAAGCAACAAAGAAATATTTCTTACTTTCTTCTGGATGCTTTTATATATCTCCAATAGCAATGCTATCGACACCGATATCAATTGCCTCAAAGCGTTCAAAGATTCTATGGAAGATCCAAAAAACGCCTTAGCTTCATGGAATTTCAGCAACGCTGGGGAAGGATACATCTGTACATTTATTGGCGTCGATTGTTGGCATGCCAATGAGAACAGGGTTATAAACATCCGTCTTCCAAATGAAGGACTTAAGGGCATGTTACCCACTGAACTTGCAGATTGTACCTCTATGACGGGATTAGATCTTTCAGGAAATCTTTTATATGGAACTCTTCCAACCAACATATCGAAGATCCTACCTTTTGTAACTTATCTTGATCTATCCTCAAACAATTTCTCAGGACAAATTCCACAGAACCTTGCAAACTGTTCATACCTCAATGTCCTCAGATTCGATAACAATCAGTTTTCAGGTCAGATTCCTGCTGAACTAGGGAGGCTTACTCGTATTAGGGAGTTTAGTGTTGCAAACAATAGTTTGTCTGGGCAAGTTCCAGTCTTTCAAAATGGCAATATTTCGGCAGGGAGTTATGCAGGTAATCCTGGATTATGCGGAGGCCCTTTGCCTGCGTGTCAAGGACCAATTAACAAAACCAATACATAGACATAGACCATATATAGTTGGTTCTGAGACTAGTTACGATTAATAGAGTTTGTGTTCTTGCTTTAAATATATTGGGGTTGTGTTTCTCTATTGTATAATGTATGATCTGTATGTACTTGTAGAAAAACATGAATCGACATTAATAATGTATTCATAGTGGTCTCACAAGTTTACAACATTTTGATACAAGAATAATACTATCTTCTTAAACTATGTCCAATAACAAATGATTTTTATTTCCAACATGCTACATTGCTACTTATACTAAAACTCCTAATTATATTTGAGATTTTTTTTATTTTTTTTTTTTGATATTCAAGTTATTTTCTCTTACCATTACCTATGGGTCCCGGTCTTAATAATATGTATTACGATCACTCAACTAAGACTATCTCCAATGCTAGGTGCATTTTTAAGTGTCTTTAATTAGCCGTCACGTCATTTGTTACATCATATCCTTACAAATTTTTAAAATCCTTACAAATCTTTAAGCCAATTGGCAATGGACAAGAGATGACAAAAGAGAGATGTCATCTCTCACTGGAACACTGCCGCCATTAATAAAAGATGAGTGAGAGATAGAGTTGTGAGAGATAGAAGAAAGGGACATTTGTTTGTGTACTTTGTTTGTTTGTTTGTGTAAGTTCTGTTTGTTTGTGTATTTATTTATTTATATGTAGTGAGAGATGAGATGCAATGAGAGATGACATTGTCAACAAAATTATAGTGAGAGATGAGTGTGAGAAATGAAAAAGATAACAATGAGGTAGCGTAAGGGGATTGGTTGGAAGTGAGAGATGTGATCTAGCGCAAGAGATCCATTGTCAAGTCAACGCCCTTAAAATCCTTTAACTTTACCTCCAATCATACATACATTCTTTCATATCTTTATAATTTTTTACGTCACCACACGTCACTACCCATTGCTTTGGACAAACACATCCTTAAACAAAGACAAAAACCAAAAGATGGACAAGTATGAACATACTTAAATGCTATGGACAATTATGGATTTGTAAGAATTTTTACATTAGAGATAGTCTAATAGGTTATCGATTTTAATTTCATGATAAATAAGCTGTTAATATATATATATATATATATATATATATAGACTATAGTCTTTGTGTTAATCTATATATAACTGACATTGTTAAGAAAAAAAGAACTAAATGACAAAGCAAACCTTCTATTTTTATTAATTTTCATTTATAAGACATATTAATTTTCAAAGTCAAAAAGTCTACAAGGTTCGTATAAGTCATGGTCTTCACACGGTATTCCACTTTTTCTTGGTCAACAAGTCAAATCATTCCATTTCCCACTTGCTTATTTATATCCTTGCAGCTTTCACTACACTGGTCTCTGGTGATCCCTTCTGTCTTTGGCCACAACATTTATTTCTTCACTAAAACTTGCATTCTTCTTTCTCATTAACACATTCTTTTTGGCCAGCCCATTTCCCTTAAGCAGGTATGTATTCAATATATATATATATCCATATTTGTATGCATGTTTTTCATCTTTATATATATATAATAGTTTTTCTTGTTCTAGTATATATGTATAACTCTTTTTTTTTTTTGGTTCTATAACCCGTGTGAGGATTATCGATAACGACAGTTGCATAGTGTTTTAGCAATCCTAGCATCAGTTACCAGAAAACCCGAATTGTGTCAGATCATTATATATCATAAGCTAATTATGTAATAATGTCATGTTATCAAGGTCGACAAGATTTTACTAGGTTCGTGGTTTATGTGGGTTACAATATGACTAAAAAAGGGACAAAGTTTGAAAGTGTGTCGACTTTGGCCTAGAGGTGACCCATTAACCAAAAGGGTAATTGTGGGTTATAAGTCTCATGGTAGACATATTGTAAATATGTGTGGGTATGCATGTGATATTTGTATTTCTGAAAGAAAAAGAAAAAATAAACATTTTGTCATTTTCAAAGAAAAAAACAAATAGTCGCGTAGCGGTACTTGACTTTGGTCTATCGAGTTATGGCATGTATTAGTTAAGCTGATTATCTAATTCTGATTATTAGAATCATATAGTCATTTTGAAAGGAATTTCTTTTTCATCAAAACAGCGAGAACAGATCATTGTGATACATGTAATGTTACTAATTGTCGATAGCAATATGCCTATGTAACTCTCTAGTTGAGTTTCCTTAATCCTGGTTTAAAATCGTTTAGGGCGCGTTTAGTTACAGAAAATATTTTCTAATTTTTTGTTTTCATTTTTTAAGAAAATGAGAAGGGTTTTCTATCCCTAGAAAAACCCTTGAAAATTTTGAAAACGCGTTTAGTGGTAATTTTGGAAAACACAAGGAGTTTTCCATTTCTAAATTGGAAAATATTTAAAAAATAATAAAAAGATGTTTTCATGTTTTCCATTGAAAAATAGAAAACAGTGTTTTTTGTTTTTTTGGAAAACTATTATTTGATCATGTTTTCTTGGGAAACAAGGGCGCGTTTTCTCCAACTAAACGCGCCCTTAGGTTGCGATAATTACTTGGAGAGCATTTGAATCCAGATATAAGTTGTTTTAGTGCTTGACTCTTGTATCTCATAATTTGTATGGGTTATAAAACAAGCTAACTAAATGGACATAAGCATGTCAAAGTGTTGATGCATATCCCTGAATATCGCTTTTTTGTTTGCAGGTTCATTTCTTGAAAAGTGACTTTTCCTGGCTATAACCAAAATTTGATATGTGCCAAAGTTAAAAAAAATTCAAGAATTTTTCTTCAATGGGACTAAGTAACATAACGATATTAACTACTTGTATCTTGATACTTACATGTATCACCTTTAGCAATGCTGTTCAAAGTGATATCGATTGTCTTAGAGCCTTTAAAGATTCAATTGAAGATCCGGAAAACGTCTTATCTACATGGGATTTCAATAACAATACCGAAGGATTCATTTGTAAATTTACTGGCATTGACTGTTGGCATCCCGATGAGAACAGAGTTTTAAATATCCGCCTTGCTGACATGGGACTTAAGGGCACGTTACCTCTTGGGCTCGAAAATTGTACCTCAATGACCGGACTAGACCTTTCTAGTAACCGCTTGTCTGGAACTCTCCCGACAAACGTATCCAAGGTTTTAGGGTTATTGACAACTCTTGATCTTTCCTCAAATAATTTCTCGGGACAGATACCTGCAACTTTTGCAAACTGTACCTACCTTAATGTTCTTAAACTCGGTAACAACCAGTTTTCGGGTCAGATTCCTATAGAATTAAGTGGTCTAAATCGTATTAAGGAGTTTAGTGTTGTAAACAATCAGTTAGTGGGACAAGTTCCATCTTTCCAAAATGGTAACATTTCGGCTGCAAGTTATTTCGGAAATCCTGGATTATGTGGTGGTCCTTTGACCCTTTGTCAGTGGCAAGTCAAGAAAACCCGTATGGGTCTCATTGTTGGGGCAGCTATTGGTGGGGCTGGGCTTGCTGCGTTAATTGTAGGTGTAGGAACGACAGTGTTCATGCGTAAGGTTGTTAGAAAGAGGAAAGAAGATGATCCCGAAGGAAATAAATGGGCCAAGAGTATTAAAGGAACTAAAACCATCAAGGTAAGACACTTTAATCCTCTTCTATCTCTATTTTGCCTACAAATATACGTGTTTTTGATTAATTGTGGCTACCTCAATCCATTTACCTAAGAATGGGTTGTGTTTTGTCTCAAATGGTTAAATCAGGGAAAGCAATTCAGCTATTTGAGGAATGGGTGAAATGGGCTGAAAACTGCCCATAGTCTAATTTCAATGCATACCAATTTCTAAATCATTTTGTTCAAAGAGTATATTGTTACTGCACTAAATTATTTTTAAATAATTATTACTCTTACCGCATTAATAACTGATTTAATATTTTAAGATATGGACGAAAGTGTCTACAGGTCAATTCGACGTGACCCGTTTCAACCCACACTAACAAAATGACCCATTTCAACCCCGCCCATTTGTACCCGTTACTGACCTGCCTGACCATTATCTTGTCTCTCTACTTTTGATGTTTGGTGCATAAATTTGACAAAATTTGATATTCTTGTAGCTTTCCATGTTTGAAAATCCAGTTTCAAAGATGCGATTGAGTGATCTGATGAAAGCTACCAACAGTTTTAGCAAAGAGAACATCATCGGGTCAGGAAGAACGGGGTGTTTATACAAAGCTTTGCTAGAAGATGGCAGCTCACTTATGATAAAAAGATTGCAAGAGTCCCAACATTCCGAGAAAGAATTTGCATCCGAAATGGCTACTCTCGGGAAAGTCAAACACCGGAACTTGGTTCCTCTTTTAGGGTTTTGTGTAGCCAAACAGGAACGACTTTTAGTTTACAAGTACATGTCAAATGGTACTCTCCATGACAAATTACACCCAATCGCTGAAGATCCGAACCACCTAGATTGGCCATCACGGCTAAAAATTGGGATTGGTGCTGCCAAAGGGCTTGCATGGCTTCATCATAACTGCAACCCGCGAATCCTTCATAGAAACATAAGCTCAAAGTGCATATTATTGGATTCAAATCTTGAGGCCAGAATATCTGATTTTGGGCTTGCGAGGCTCATGAACCCAGTTGATACCCATTTGAGTACTTTTGTAAATGGTGAGTTTGGTGATTTGGGATATGTGGCCCCGGAATACGCAAGCACCCTTGTGGCTACACCAAAAGGGGATGTTTATAGTTTTGGGGTGGTACTTTTAGAACTAGTAACGGGCGAAAAACCAACCCATGTGACTAAAGCTCCTGAAACCTTTAAAGGAAGTTTAGCCGAGTGGGTCATTGAGTTATCTGCTGAATCTAGACTTCAAGATTCAATTGCCGAGTCACTAGTAGAAAAGAAACACATTAATGAGGTATTTCAGTTTCTTAAAGTGGCTTGTAGTTGTGTGGTGCCGGCCCATAAGGAGAGGCCCACTATGTTTGAAGTGTACCAGTTGCTACGGGCCATTGGTCAGCATTATCATTTTTCGACTGATGATGAGATCTTGATGATGCCGACTGATAATGGCGATGCAGGTCAAATAGAACTCATTGTTGCTCGTGATGGACTAGAGAAGTATTGAAGAAGTACAATATATGTGTAATTATTTGTCATATGTAAATATATGTTTACTGTTTATGGTTTCAGCTTTGAGTTTACTTTTTATATTTTAATTTAATTTTAATTTAGTTTAATTTTAATTTAGTTTTAATTTAATCTTGAAAGTTAAGTCTTGCAACATATTAGCTACAATTATTGCATATCTCAATTTTATGTAGTGAGGTAGCCTAGTGGCCTAATGGCTAGGCATCATGATATCCTCACAAGAAGTTCCAGGTTCGCACCTCACTAGAAAGCATCTTGGGGGTGGCCAGGGAAAGAGTTTGAAAACAGTCACGGGGATACCCCGCATAGGCCACATACACTCGAGTCTAAGACTTGTCCTCCCTTAAACCTAAAGAGGGAAACCCTCCTCCATTTACCGGTTTATTAGATGAAAATAAGCCTTGTGCCCTTGTCAGCTTCGATGGTGTGCAGTTTTGGGACAGCAAAAGTATATAAGATATAGTATCGTCGCAATGTACTTGAGCACATCTGATTATACATATACATATGTTGTATGTATGTACAATGTTTCACTTCTGTTATCAGTAAGATTGTGCCTAATAAAAATCGATTATGACAGCTTGATTGTTAACAAAATATATTCAAAAACCTCATTGCTAGGATTGTATTTGATACTTTGTATGATACGTTGGGCTACTATATATTTCACACAGACTTGGTTTTAGTAAATAGATTTTTCTAACAATAAGTATCTAATCGGCTATAGATTTTGTTTTTTTTAATAAATTACTTGTTCTTGTATAAGTCGACACTCCAACAATTATGTCTTGTTTCTATTATAATTTTTTGTCAAGTATTACGACAGTGTGATTAAATAAAATTGATGCTTTTATCATTTTCAACAATCTTGAAATCACAGCTTATACAAAACCTTCAAATATGTGCTTTACAAAATTTAGTGACGGAGTTTACTATTTCAAATTTACAAAACTACAATTCCAATGTTACTAGATCAATCATAAACAAGTTTCAACTAACCAATCAAGCAACACTCGGCCAAGCATTTAGTGATACTAAACTCTCGAATACTTTCACATTTTGAAGCTCAAACGAAGACAGAAACAAAAGATGAGTTTATCGCTGAAAGAGCCTCATGTTCTAGTCATATCGTACCCTGCTCAAGGACATGTTAACCCGTTGCTCCAGTTCTGCAAACGTTTGGTCTCGAAAGGGATCAAAACGACATTTGCAACAACTTTTTCCTTCTCCAGAAGTGTTCATATCGACCATAATACCCTCATAACCTTTGAAACATTCTCTGATGGGTTTGATGACAACCGCCGTGATCAATTCGTGCCACCAGATGTTTACTTTCCAAAGCTTCGGGAAGTGGGCCCGAAGTCATTAGCTGATCTTGTTCAAAAACTAGATGGTGTCGATGCCCTTATTTATGATGGGTTTTTGCCATGGGCCCTTGATGTTGCAAAACAATTTGAGATAGTTGGAGCTGCCTTCTTCACTCAAACTTGTGCTGTAAATAGTATTTACTATTATGTCAACAGAAAGCTTCTCGAGATCCCATTGTCAGATTCTGTAGTTTCGATTCCTGGATTACCACCTCTTGAGAAGTGGGAAACTCCTTCATTTGTGCACAAATTCGAGCTATATCCCGCTGTTTTTGATTTAGTTTTGAGCCAATTTACCAACATTGACAAGGCAGACTGCGTGTTCTTCAACTCGTTTTACAAACTGGAGGAAGAGGTTTGCATTTTCTTTAGATACAATCTACTCGAGTTCACAAAAAATGGGCAATACAATGAGTTGAGTAACCAGTCAAAATGTGATCATGACAAAACGTATAGTTTTTTAGTCTAGACTGGGTTGTGTTGACCCGAAAAACATTTAGTCCTAAAAATTTGAACTTCTTACAAAGATCTAGGATGACTTTCAACTTGTTAGAACAATTTGTCTTGTTTCCTTTTTGGCTATCTTTTTAGTTTTGCCTGTTTGACCAGTCAGAAATAAAAAATAACCGGTCCGTATTGGCCCATTTATAAGTAAACAGTTCGGAAGTGGCAATTCGATATTCAAACAATCAAACTCATGTTTTTCTTCGATCACTATTTGTTTAGGTGGTTGATGTGATGGCAAAATTGTGGCGTGTGAGAACGGTTGGCCCAACACTTCCATCAATGTATCTTGACAAGCGACTGTTAGATGATAATGACTACATAGTAAATCTCTTTAAACCAAAGTATAGTGAATGCATGAATTGGCTAAGGGACAAACCAAAAAGATCAGTTGTTTACTTATCGTTTGGGAGTTTAGTCCAGCCTGGGCCCGAGCAAATGAACGAAATAACTCGTGGTTTGATTGATGGTGGGTTCAACTTCTTGTGGGTAGTCAAGTCGTCCGAAGAATTCAAGGTCCCAACAGAGATTGTTGATGGAAACTCAAATAACGGTTTAGTAGTGACATGGTGCCCACAATTGGAAGTGTTGGCACATGAGTCAATAGGATGTTTTGTTACACATTGTGGGTTCAACTCGGTCCTTGAAGCGATTGGGTTGGGAGTGCCGATGGTAGCAATGCCTCAATGGTCTGATCAAACCACAAATGCTAAATACGTGGAAGATGTTTGGGGTGTTGGGGTTCGGGCTAAGCCCGATGCCAATGGGCTAGTGAGTAGACAAGTGTTGGATTCTTGCATAAGGGAAGTCATGGAAGGAGATAAAAGCATTCATATCAAGAAAAACATGATTGGATGGAGTGATTTTGCGAAAGAAGCTATTGAGGAAGGTGGAAGTTCAGACAAGAACATCGATGAGTTTGTAGCAGAATTGGGTAAACGGAACATCTGACTGTTGCTTTTAGTTTCAGTTGTTTTTCATCCACAAATAGATTGCAATAAAAGTTCTGCTTTTCGTTCTGATTTAATGAATCAATGTGACAAGTACGCACATTCATTGTTACCTTCACGATACATGCCATTATTGTTTTCAAATTATATGTCTCAATACCTGCAGGTACCTACACACTAAACACATATCTAATACTACAATACCTCACATACATATTGCAATAATGCACGCGGAATACTTATTCACAGAAGATAGTATCAGAAGCTATTGCCATCCATCTCATTATGTGCCATAGCTGTTTGTCTTTGTCTTCAATTTAAGGCTGCTGTAACCTGTCCACATCAGTAAGCTCAGAAATCGAGAGCCCAAACCATCGAAAAATAGAGTCCCAAATGTCACGAGTCTTCACACACTGTACAAACCAATGCTCCACAGATTCTTCCCCATCCTCACACATTTGGATATAGGATAGAAGAAAGATCAATACCCCGCTTAGACAACTTGACCCGAACCAGAATCCTCCCTTTTAATAAGCGCCAAATCAATATATCCATACTTTTTCAGGTACTAACGCATTCTTCATGGTTTCCTTCACCTGTGAATCCACAATGACCATCTTGTCTTGAATCATGTCTCAAACCACATTGACCCATAATGCCCTCTGCTCCCAAAATTAAAGATCCCAGTGTCCTTATAAACGCACCCTTATATTCTTGGATTCTTAAGCCACTTTCTAGCCAATGCAGGTACAATCAAGAGTTGATATGTCAAAGTATTTGAAGGATTATAGCATATAAATTTTAGAGTGAAGATCCGTCAAAGTGTGCAAAATGTTTTCGAATGAATTGGAATTTATGAAAAGAATTGGAAATTGAAACTACGGAAATCTTAATGGAATGGAACACAATGGAATGGGAATTTTGAATAATGGAAATGATAAATCCTCTAGCTTAACAATCCTCCTAACCGCAGATGTAATGTGGAAAAATTAACGGATAAGATTAGAAAAGAGATTTAGTGGAATCCACATGTCATTATCTTGTGATTTTAGGAGGATTTTAGGCTAATCTTTAAAAGGATATATCATTTTCCTTTGAATAAATTATAATCTTTTTATATTTGGTTTACCGGAATGGAATATCTATATCTATATCCCATATTCCCACTTAAACTTATAAGGGTGGTCTCTTAATTTTTGAATATATGATAAGTATTTAAGTCAGTGGTATATTTTGTTAATGATGTTTTTATTTTACTTATTCATTCCTATGTTTAAATATTTCACTAATAAATAACAAACACAATTTATATAGCAATATTTTAGAAAATCTAAAGTCGGAGTCAGCGGTCGGCAAAGTCTTCCGCTTCTTGTGTAGTGTCCTAACTGAAATTTACAAATATTTTAAAAATGAAGAAGTTAACAATCATCACACATTGTGCAGATATGATTTCTAGTTAATAATAATAACATTGATAATAATAATTAATACATATATCTACCAATATACTATAACATGACGGAGGTACCATTTGATCGGCAAGTGGCATTTTATTTAAGCGACACGTGTTCCTTTGAATTTATATTCAAGAATCATACTTTTTAGGTACCATATAAATAATTAAAATTTTAATTAATTAATATATAGATATTGATGGATCATATTACATACATTATTATCATAACTATCTATTCTTATCGTAATTCTTATTTTCGATAGTAATTTATAATTTATAACATATTGCTATTTATTTATAATATATAAAAATAAAATTTATTTATTGTAATTTAAAGAACATATAAAATTAATTAATAAATAATAATAATATATGTGTTTTTAATTTATAATTTAATAATGTTTATTATTTAATTATTTATCCATGTATTAACCTAACTAAATGTGGATGACAATTTTAAAATGATATGAATCATGTTTGACCATCATGACTTTAGATTAACTGATACCATTACCAATATTAAAATGCCATCAATGATGTTGTGGCAAAAACATGAGACTTTGACAAGAGAAAGGTAATAAATTTAAGACAAACTAATTACAAACAAATATTTACAAACTTATGTGTCACCAATAGGAGATGGAGAGAGACATGAAAGATAAAAAAGATTGTAATTTAATTGGTCCATCTCACATGACAACTCAATTTGTAAATATTTG
>JAOEHQ010038206.1:0-12584 GCA_025447715.1 Asclepias incarnata | reverse complement strand
TTCAAAAATAATACAAAATAGTTATAATCCAAAGAAAATATATGTTTTAATGTTCATAAACAACTAAAAATAACATTAAAGTATACACATCATCATAAAAATAAAAATAAAAACCTGCCGGTTCGAACCATTAAACCGGACCGCTAAAAAATTGGGTTAAAAAAACCGGCTTTCTGACCGCGCACCGGCCCAACCGGTCGAACCGGATGGTCCGGTCCGGTTTTTAAAACATTGGATATATTTGGATCCTAATCCATCCAAGTTAAGTTATACTATGCATCAAAAGTTAAGTTATTTTTTTTAAAAGTAAAAAGAATAACTGGCTAACATCTTCAATTTTGGTGCGTCCACCTTAAAATCGAATCTTAACTACGTCTTAAAAAATTTGCTCACCAAATTTGCATTCACCAAAAGTCAAGTTATTGTAGGAAGGAAGTAAATACTACCGTACTATTTGAGGAAACATTTAGAAAACGGTACAACCGGTCGTTTTAAGTTTGCCAGGAAAAAGTAAAATTTCTGTTGACATATAACATGACGACACACACGTGTCATCTGAAAATCCGCGGCGGCTGTCAAAATTAGTCAAAAATAACTCACAGAAACTTTTAATTCAATTAAATTAAAAGAGTCTCCTCACCCACCCACCACCTATACACACATACACATTCTTTACATATCTACTTTCAAAGTTGGTTGTCGACCGAGCATCATATTCACCTTCATAATTATATATATCTCCCAAAAACCCTACATATTTCATTTTCATCATTATTTATATTTATATTCAATTTCAATAAGGTAATTCATTCTTTTAATCAACTATTTTTTTTTTAAAGTTATATAGCTTGGATCTTGTTTTTTAATTTATTGATCTGATAGTATGTAAATGTATTGTATGTATTAAAAAATTGAAGGTTATAAGTTAGAGATGGGTTCCGGGTCGGGTCAATGGTCGATTGAAAAAAGAGCAGCACTGAACAGGATTGAATCTGTGATGCCTGAATATGTACCTGAAAGTGGATGTTTGTCAATTATTGTACTTGGTGCTTCTGGCGATTTAGCTAAAAAAAAGACTTTCCCTGCACTTTTTCATCTTTATCGACAAGGCTTTATTCAGTCACATGATGTTCATATTTTCGGGTATGCCCGAACCAAGATTTCCGATCACGATTTGCGAGATCGTATTCGTGGGTGAGCTTTTTACCACATCTTTCTATATAAATGTGTTTGAATTATGAATCTAGTTATTCATCTTTTTGAATGTGTAGATATCTTACACCTTGTAAAGGTTGTGAGGATACACACGAGGAAGACGTTAACCAGTTTCTGCAGTTGGTAAGTACTAGATTAATCGTTTATATATCTTGATTCGTTTTCTCGATCTCCATAAGTTTTAGTGTAATTAAGGGATTTAAGTTGAACTTGGAAACGGGTCAGGAGGTGCGGATTACATACCACTACAAATCACTGAAATCCAGGACCTTGCAGGCTCTTTGGTGAAACGCCATAAAATAAAAGTTGCGATGGCACTAAGAGGAAGTCAGTGTGTGTGATTGCTGCTAGTCAGCAACAGTCATGTTATCATTGACTCATTCTGACTTGTGACTCACTAGCTTGTAGCCATCCCTAACCGTTTGTGACTTCTGGAAGCCATTATGAGCTGTTTTTACTGCCCATAGTTATCCAGATTTTTGGCTATTATATGTATATAAAACACCCAAAAACGGATTAGCTACTATTTTGAAGTGAGTTTCTCGAATTGTGCCAAAGCCAAGAACTCCTCTCCATTGAATTATCCCAAAGAGAAATTTGTGATACCCAAGCATTATAAGGGTCAAATAGTTATGTTTGGAAAGTGATTACACGATTCACAGCAATATCCAATCATTGATTTCTTCACCTTGTTAACCAAAGGCACCAACAAAGTCAATTCAATATAGTATTTGGGGGGTGATATATTGTTCTTAGATATAAAATGGAATTGCTGTGTGAAACTTGATGGAAAATGCTTATGAAGACGATAATAATTTGATTAGTTACAATTGATTAATGTTTTTACAAAATCACAGAAGATGTAGATATAGCTTAAAAAGTTGCTTTAAAACCTTTTAAAGGTTATGTGCCACATCCTCACTTGTGGTTGCTTGTAATATAGATCAAATACGTGGCTGGTGCTTATGATACCGAGGAGGGATTTAGATCACTGGACAAGGCAATCTCTGAATACGAGCTGTCAAAAAATAGTACTGAAGGGTCATCCAGGAGACTCTTCTACCTAGCTCTTCCTCCATCAGTATATCCATCTGTCTGCAAAATGATAAAGAGTTACTGCATGAATAAATGTATGCATTATTTAAGGAATTATATGCGGTATATACTGGTGGCTTATTTGTGTGTCAACTGGATTTATGAAAGTTAATTTGTTTATTTCTTCAGCTGATCTTGGTGGTTGGACTCGAATTGTTGTTGAGAAGCCTTTTGGTAGGGACTTGGAATCTGCTGAAGAACTCAGTTCTCAGATTGGAGAACTGTTTGATGAGCCACAGATCTATCGTATTGATCATTATTTGGGAAAAGAATTGGTGCAGAACTTGGTAAGAACAACACTGAAACTACCCACTTTTCTTTTGCAACCTTCTTTGATATTCTCTAAACTTATGGTAATAAACCTGCAGATGGTACTTCGTTTTGCAAATCGCTTTTTCTTGCCTCTATGGAATCGTGACAACATTGATAATATACAGGTGAGGATTCTTCTTGAATTTTGTTACTAAAGTGAGATAGTTGTGTAAACCAAATATGTATTCCGGAATTTCGCAATGATATGAAATCAGGAGATCAGTCCCATTCTTAGTTGATTCATACAGATACAGTTCAATATCTACTTGCTATGACATTTAATAAGATTGCTACTTCCTAAGTTTAGATGCTTATATTTTCATTTTTGTGAAATTTTCTTTCAGATTGTGTTTAGAGAGGATTTTGGAACTGATGGCCGTGGAGGATATTTCGATCAATATGGGTAATTTTATTATTATTCATGTTCTTTGATGTTATTATCAGAGGGTTTGTATTCAAATCCTGTGTTCCTTTCTGTTTTACTATATCATAATATTATCATATGCAAGCTGGACACTATTTGTTGTTAAAATTTTCCATTTTACCTTTAATGAGGTGTAAGTATTGATCCTTGTAATCTTCTTTGCAGAATTATTAGAGACATCATTCAGAACCATCTATTACAGGTAAGAGAGTAATAAGTGATTTTGTGAACATTAATCTAACATCATGATTCTCTCCAGATCCCACCATTTTTGTTCTTGAGAATGAGAACTATAATTGTTTCCCCATATAAATATTCATCAGTAGGAACTTTGTTCGCAATGCAGGTGCTTTGCCTAGTTGCTATGGAAAAGCCTGTTTCTTTGAAGCCTGAGCATGTTCGAGATGAGAAAGTCAAGGTGTGTGATTAATCTTTCTTGTTTATTATTATTATATTTCCTTTATCAATAAGCTCATAGTACTGCACCTATGATTTATGAATGTTGCCATGCCTTCTTAATGGGCTAGTTGATTATTTTACTACTATGTTAGCCTTGTGTTTTAATTAATTTTCACATAACAAGTTGACCAATCTCCGAATCAGCCCACTCACTGATGTTTATGTGATTTAGGTTCTTCAATCTGTTCTTCCAGTTGAAGACAGTGAAGTTGTCCTTGGTCAGTATGAAGGCTATACCGATGATCCCACAGTTCCTGACAACTCAAACACTCCCACCTTTGCGACCATAGTTCTCAGGATTCACAATGAACGATGGGAAGGTGCGAGTTATTTGTTTGTTCATTTCTACTCGTATAATTCTGCATATCAGCCTTCAGTAGCACTGGGAGGTACTCGGTTGATTATCGGCCTTCATGCTGTGTATCTAGACATAGCAAGGTGGGCAGGTTGGGTAACGGTTCAAAACGGATATGGGTTGAAACGGGTCATTGTCATAGTAACTGTCAAAACAGGCCTGGTCAGGTTGGGTTGACCAGCTCACTTTCTTTTTCCACCAATTTTGTTTATAAATATTGAATGTCTTAAAGAAGATAACACAATTAATATTAGGGCAATGATAAATCCACAATAAAATTTTGCCATCTACCACACAAGTACAAGCATGTTATTGCACAATGTACAACTGCCTAAAGCAGGTAATTGTTGTAGATGGCAAAAATTTGTTGTGGATTTATCATTGCCCTTAATATTGAATTGTAATAAGAAGCTATTTGCATTGAAAATTGACTTTGGGTGACTTTCAAACTGTTTGGCTCATTCCCCTTTTAGCTATATTTTTAGCTAACCCATTTGAGATAAAATATCAACAGAATCCAGTTATAGTAAATGGGTTGTAATGGGCACCTCTGTAAATATCCATTAGCTCTCAAATTTCATATGCTTTGATGGATCATCTGATGTAACCTTCGTTCAGTTCTATGATGTTTCATCATGGAGTTATTTTTTTAATTAACATACTGAAAACTTAACACCTAATATACGAGTTGTCCAAGTGCTTAGTTCTATATGAGGTCAATTTTTGATTAAAGGTCTCTGATGAATTATATATGACATGTTGTAGGTGTTCCCTTTATAATCAAGGCTGGGAAAGCATTGAATTCAAGAAAGGCAGAAATTCGGGTGCAATTTAAGGATGTTCCTGGAGACATATATAGATGTATGTCAGGGTTTCTTATATCATTTACATTTTTAGCTAGGGCTGTCATAACTTGAAATTGATATATACTTCTATACCTGTTCAGGTCAAAAGCAAGGCAGAAATGAGTTTGTCATTCGGCTACAACCTTCAGAGGCTATGTACATGAAGCTAACAGTAAGTATCCCTTGTCAGAGTGATCATCTCTTATCTGTAGAAGGGTATTTTATGAATTTGGCATATAGTGAAAGGCATCCCCGTGGCTATGTAACCAATTAAATATGAGTTCCATTGTTTTTGGCACAAATAGTCCATGAAAGCTGTATGCTTAAGGAATCTACTGAATCTCTGATGTAGGTCAAGCAACCTGGGCTTGAGATGAGCACGGCTCAGAGTGAATTAGACTTGTCCTATGCTCAACGGTATCAACAGACTATCATTCCGGAGGCTTATGAACGTTTAATTCTTGACACGTAAGTATCTATGCCTCCATATTTATTCAGAAGTCCATCACGAGTCAAAGAGCTAATTCCAAAATTAGCTACTGAAATGAGAAAAACGTGTTATGGGAACATTCAAGTCCAACATACTTATCTGGCACTTCAAATAATCATTTGTTCTACAAAAACCTAGTTGGCAAAAGGTCAAAAGCAAGCATAACATGCTTATCTAAATAGATTAACCACACAATTAGAAAACTATATTAGACCTTTTCTTCTGAAAGTTTTAACAAATTTGGTACTTTGATTCACAGAATAAGAGGTGATCAACAACATTTTGTTCGTCGAGATGAGCTAAAGGTATGCACCTACTAATCAACTCATCTTCTTCAATTGTCTGAAAGTGAAATTATACTTGATAGACGTGGCAATTTTTGACTCATTACATATGAACAGTTAATCTGGGTTATGTTTAATGTCTAATGGATGGAATGGGTTAAACTAGCTCAAAGCCACCTGAAAGTGTAGTTTTAAAACATCAAACCTCTCTGAATCGTTTATTCAGCAAAAATATGATTATTTAAATAATAGATTTTTTGGTAATGATATATGAAACAGTATTTGTCTACAAAGAGTCAAAGACTGAACTTTTTGGACCAAAAAGTGCTCCCTGTCAACCTAACCTGATTCGTTTCCACCCATACAATAAAAATTGTTGTATTACTTTTGACCCATTGTCCATCCGAGTGTTTTCTACCTCTACATATATTTTCAAATACGAGTAAACTCAATATACAACTTTGATTGAATGACCAGGCTGCTTGGGAGATTTTCACTCCTCTTTTGCACAGAATCGACAGAGGTGAAATGAAACCACTACCATACAAGCCTGGTAGCAGAGGTCCTGCGGAAGCAGACAAGTTGGCAGAAAAAGCTGGTTATGTTCAAACCCATGGTTACATATGGATACCTCCAACTTTGTAGAGTCTCAAAAACTCACCTGGTGCCTACACGAGTGTTAATGTGTCAAATAAGAATGTCATGATGTTCACTACCATATGTATGTAGTCTCTTTTTTTTTAAATCGGCCAGGTTTGGGAACATGTATTCACCATGGTTTGTACCCCTCAACTACAGGTTTTGATAGACTCATATTTTAATGCCAATAAATCTAATTCTGGTTGCTGTGCACACGCACATTTATGTTAGAATGGATGATTTTTTTTTTTTGAAGCCAAAAAACAGGTCTACTTAAGTTGACCCATTCACTTTTCTTTTCTTCTTTCTTGTCATTTTTGTTCGCTTATATAGTTATATGTTACAACAAACTGCATCAAGTATATATAATAAAAAAAACCACCTCTAAGGTGGCCTAATATTTATCATCCTAAACTTCTTTACAGAAGGTTTCAGGTTTGAATCCCATTAAGTACAATCTTAGAGGTGGCCATGGAGGTTCGGAAACAGTTTCGGGTTACCTCGATTAGGTCGCATATATCAAAGTTAAAAAGACTCGCCTTTCCTAGATAATCCGAATAGGGAAAATATCATTCCTTATCCGTTTATATAAAATACAAAATGTATATTGTTCAATAGTTTATTTAATCTCTATTCCCTTATAAAGATTATATCTCCCTTGTTAAAAATTACACCTATACGAAATGTCAATACTATCCTTAATGAATTAAATTACACCACAAGTCCCTTATAATCTAAAATATCTCTACTACCCCCTTTAAATCAAATATCTTTACATCAATTACCTAGACCACTTGACGCAGCCACCACCACCAACAGTCGTCGGCTCACAGCCACCATCACCATTCGTCGCCGCCACCACACCGCCGCCGCATTGTGCGGGTACCATGCAATATTTTTAAATAGAAGTTAGAAGTAACTAAGTAAGCAAGTATTTGATATATCTTGGGCCATCTTTGACCCATTTTAGTTATAGAAAATTAGAAATTTCTTAACCGACTTACCAATTTGAGTTGTTTTAAGGAAGAATGCTAATTATAATAGCTGCTTTTCATACACATAAAATGTAGCCAAGCAAATATACATGTTCCGAATGTATGTGTGTGCGACTCGCATATTATTGTGTGTGGAAAAAAAGGCAGCTAGTAAGGTCTTATCCAACCCAAACCTTCTTTTCACATCTTTTTCACTGTTATATCAACGCCACATCATTTTTTTTCTCATTTCATATTCAAAAAATATCACTACTAGCTATACCTCTTTCTCACTATATCCTCAAATATTTTATTATATATCTTATAAAAAAAATTAGACAACAATGATCCAGTTGTAAATTAAGCTCTTTTGCCCCACTATCAACAACTTTATCCTAAACAAAAATGAGCTTTAATCCCACCTACCTTTTTCTGACGTTTTCTCACAAGAATGAAGGACATGACTTTTTAAGAAAACGCCTAAGAAAATATCACTGTTAACCCATTTTCTGAGAAAACGTGAGAAAATTTACCGTTGGGAGAGGCTTAAGCTACTTGCAATGATAACCGGGAAAAAAAGCATGGTAGTAAAATATCTTAGGGGAGGCGGAGTGGGTAGGCGGGTTCCCGCCGGGCTCCCCCATACCGGCGGTAACACCACCCCGCGGTGGCCGAGTTGGGCTTAGGGGGTTAGTCGATGGGTTATATACCTTCGCCGGTGGAAAGTTAATGTTACAGGGACTATTTGTGTAACATAATTTTGAGCCTTTAATATATGTTACCATTACAGGGACTGTTTGTGTTAAAAAAAAAAGAAGCTTTAACTATATGTTACCGTTACAGGGACTGTTTGTGTAAAAATAAAAAAAATAAAAAAATAGGACCGTTACATATAGCCGTTAATAGCCGTTAGGAGGACCAAAATTGTAAAAAAAAAAGTCCTATATATACAACATACTTCTTTCATTCTAAACAACACTTCCACATTCAAATTCACTCCAAACAATGTATTCATCTTCATCTTCATCTTACGGAGCACGTAGCGGGGCTAGACTTAGCGTTCCTCGATGACCCAGCAAACCAACCACCATCGATTGAAGACTTAATTTAGTTTATTTTTATTTTTTATAAAAATGTTGCAATGTTCCTTTTAAACATTTACGTACTTTTCTTTTTGAATTTTTAATGAAATGTTATGTGTTTTAGTTATAAGTTATTTAGTTTAATAGTTTAGGGGGGAAAAAAAATCCATTTTGTTCTTTTAATAAGGGAATCGAATTCAATGAATTGTTTTATAGCTAGAATAAATTATATTCTTTGAGGTTAAGTACTGCCATGCCATGCTAATTTTTGCAATAAAAGAGTTTTTTGTTGGACTACTAATTTTCAGAAAAAAAAATGTTGCAAAACTAGGGAGTCAAACGCCTTTGTAAAAGTAGTAAACCCGAACTTCTGAACTCAGCTGATGGAATTTTTTTAGGAGCCAAGCTTCCAATGCATTCTACAACAAGCTAGGCTGCAAATGAAGGCTGAAAACAAAATATGGAAACAAAAGATCACATGCGCATGAGGCATAACCCGAGTTTCTAAACTCGTGTCTTCACTGCTTGCAAGAGGTACTCTTATCACCCGGGTTTGCGAAGGCCGGCTTCTAAAAAATCTCATCACCCGGGTTTGCCAAACTCAACTTTAAAAAAATTCCCATAACCTGAGTTTTCTAAACTCGGGATTACTAGTTTTGCAAAATCCTTTCTTTGACTCCCTAGTTTTGCAAATTGTTTCGGAAAAATATTACTTTTCTTCCAAAAAATTCACAATAAAAAGAAAGTATTTGAAGCCCAAACAGTATTTCCCAATTGTCGTTTGGGAAAATACCAACATATCCAAAATTCCAATCCGCATTTGAGGAGTGTGAGTTATTTCTTTTTGCAACACAAGATGATGTTTGGCTACGCTAAGTGGTGTCGTAAACAACTACTCGCCACATTTACAAGCAGGTATCGATTTGTTCTAAAGTTCTATTTTTGTTGTTCCAGTTTATAAATTTTGGACATTAATAAATCAAATTAAATTTTGATGCCCTAACTTAGTATAGGATAGCATGTATCAAAATTTTGATGCCCCAACTTTGTTGATGTCCCGGGCCTTGTCCATGATGAAACAATGTTTATGACATTCACTTACAAGATTTAATATAGTTTATGGAAAAAAAATATTGTATGAAGATACTACTAAAAAAAGAAAAAAAGAGGGGCTATTTATATAATGGGTATCTACTTCCACCTTTTTTTTTTCTCTTTCTAAATAGTAGCGGAACCAAGATTGCGAGTGACCCGTAGCACAAACTTTTTAACACTAGCCTTGTATCCGTGCAAAGTAACGTTAACGACTATATTATTACGATTTTTAAGGATTTTTCGCTATTTTTAGCATTTTATAAGAGTTTTAACACTTTTGTTAGTTTTCATTTCCCATTTAGTTGCTCAACTACATTTCTATAAGTTTTGTTGCTATAAAAATCTTTCAAAAGTTTAAAGTTATCCACATTGACCGGTATTCCAAATTTCGTTGACCTGTAACACCAATAAAAAAACCAACGTATTTCAAAATTTTTTTACCCCTACCTCTAAGGTAGTTCCGCCCATGTTTCTAAATACACTCACAGTTGTACACTGTATATAAATTATTGTACCTTGAGATGCGTATTTAAGAAAAAAGATATGAAAATAGGAGACCCCTTTATAAATGATCTTAAGTTACCAAAAGGAATTGTATCTTTTTTTTCAAGATTAAGAACTTGAAATATCCAATTTACTCCTACCACATAACCATTATGAATAATTTATACTTTCTTTAGATATTTAGTCAAACTTTATTATTTAAATAATTATTTTATTTAATTACCAACTTAATTTATATAATATATATTTTATATCCTCTAATTCTAAAAGTATTATTTTCAAAAATTACCTATAAAATTAAATAAATTTTTTTTGGATAACGAATAATTATTGAACACTGCTAGCGAAAATTATTTAATCTTGTTGCTTTGTACGGGTATTATGTTATTAATATAACAACGTATGCAAGAGCTTAGCTACAAGAAAACAGAAAGTACAACAGGTATAACACAAAGTACAAATCACGTTAGCTACAATAAGGTGGCTTGTGCTTACTGGACTGTTGTCTTTAGGCTTATGATATAATGGGCTTTAATGTCTTGGGCTTACTCTTCAGTTTATTACTCCGTATTTCAGTTTTTGACTTTTTGGCATATGGCCACAGGCTATATGCCTATATGGGTCATTAATGTTGACTGATGGCTAGAACATCGACATAACAAATATTTGTGCACTATACTCAATATTTAAACCCCCCACCCCCATGTTTGTATTTGATAAATATCACATACTTTGTTGCGTGTTTATTATTAGTTTTCACATTCCGTTCACTCTTTTTTTTTTGGTATTCATTTTTGAGTTTAATTAAGTTTGGTTTCATTTTTTCGTATTTAAGCTTGAAGCCTTAAATAGAGATTATTAATTTAAGTTGAGCTTAATTTGGAGACTTTTTTTTTTTATTCGTGTGTTTTGCATTCAGAGATTTTCTGTTGTAGGGTTTAGATTTGTGGAATTTCAGTATTTCACTGGGCAAACATTTTCCTTCATTCTATACATTTGACTTTTTATTTGGTTTTTCCTCCTTCATAAGTTGTTTCTGTTTTTTTAATTTCGATTATGTTTTCCTATCTAATTTAATTTTGACTTTGTGGAAGAAGTAGAGATGAACACATGCACGTGGAGCTCTTGGTTTTGAATATGTAAAAGTAATTTTCATGTAATTTACATTTATGATGATGTTTGTTGATTTGTAATTCTCTCAAATCAGTTTATGTTTGTTAAGACATATCATTGAAGGCTACTTAAGTCACTTAGGGGGAGGGTGTCATCACAATCCAACCCAAACCAACCACCAATATCATAGTGCCAACTCAATTTTACACCTCAAACCAAAAATCCATCATTTTTAAGTAGGTGTCATGATACACCAAACCAAACCAAATCTTACCATTTGTATTAAATGCATTTACATTTCCCACAAGCTTTTTACTCCAACCAAAACGGTGTGACAATCGGTTTGCCAAACCAATGTCATTCAAACCAATGTGAAACCGAAGGGCAAGGTGTCGTGTACAACCCAAACCGAAGGGGAAGCCGAAGGAGCCCGAGCCCCACACCCTCCCCCCTAATACATAAGATTATTCTTATTGACAGCCCACCCTGTATTAAAATATACATCACATATTTACACATTTATCTCCTATTGGAATTCAACCCACAAACTCTTTGTTTTAAGGGTGATGATCTATACACCACCATTTTTTAACCATACACCACCAATCATGCTTCACATTATTGCACTGTATAATATCTTAAAGCATGTTTGGTGGTGTACGGGTTACCACCCTTGTTTTGACGTTATCTCAAAACATAATTTCGATTTTGAGAGTTGAGATATCTTCCTAACTCATTAGCCCAATTATCCTTCTAATCATAAGATGAAGACATTTGAAAAAAATCAAAGAATAAAATTAGAAATTTTTTTTTTTAGTGTAATCCACATATCATATTTATGTGATTTTAGGAAGATTTTTATGCTACTATTTGATTTTATATAGAAATTACTAAATGAGTAAAGAAAAAAGAAATAATAGATATACTTAAATAATAGGCATAAAAACTAGAATAAAAATTTAATACGATTATTTTTAGATGTCTATAAAACTACTGAAAAGAAATATATAAAATAAAAAAGAAGCTTTGATTTCTGTTACCACCACTTTTGCCAATATATATATGCTGTATTAGTGTATTTCAATATACTCTGTTCTTAAAGTGTGATTCAATCATACATATGGCTATGTTTATCAAAGAATTGAAGTTTTTGAAATTTTTAGGTTTTAAGAAAAAGCTTCGATAAATAAAAAGTCTTGTTTGATTACAGTTTGAAACAAAAAGTTTATAATCCAAAAATGATTTTAACTTTTTGTGGAACTTTTAAACAATCAAATTATTTAAACACCCCTTTTTAGTAAAATAATAATTACCAACTTATACCATTATTAAACAATCAAGTAATTAAACACCAATATCCAAATTTGAATTTGGGACCTCCAAAGATATAAAGTCTTCCGTTCCTCTAGCTTGGGTTTAGGGTTTTGTTTTTTGGTTTCGGCTAACAAAAAATTTAATGGTTTCTGTTACGCTAAAAGTTGACAGGAAAACAAAATTGTCAAATTTTGTTTGGGCTTGGGCCGAATCAACAGTGGTATCAGAGCCTAATATGTGATTTATTAGTTACCAAGTTCAAAACTTGAAGGGGGGTTTGAGGGTTTAATGGTGCGATCGTAGAGATGTTTTACTTTAAACCCTAAACTAATAATAATAATTATATTGATAATAATATTATTGGAAGCTTACGCTAAAAGGTAC
>JAOEHQ010038174.1:0-12589 GCA_025447715.1 Asclepias incarnata | reverse complement strand
ACTTTTACAAAGTTTCTGACAAGAATTCCCATTTCCACCATCCGCTTACAATTTTGTACTATCCGTACAAATTTTTCTTTTGTGCGTTACCATTATTATTTCCATTCAAATTAATTTAGAAACTTCATTGGCTAGATTGACTGGCAGCATGTGCTATCCCTCCCTGACTTCAACCTAGGTCCGCCCTGATTGGATTATCGTAACAATTCAGTTAACGTTCATTAGTGACAATAAATTATTATATTATATTTTAGTGACATGTTGACACCACGTTAAGGGTGGCCAATTAAGTTTTTTTTTTGAAAATTAAGTTTCGATTCAGACGTGAGTGAAGACGGTTTTAACCTGTTATTTACAGGACCTCCACACGACCACACCCCTCCTTATAGAAAATACCTTTGGGATGTAAGGCTCGAACCTGAGACCTGTGATAACCTCATCCCCGAGGCCCCATATAATGGATTATTAGAAAGCACCTGACCAACTCACCTAAATGAGTTGGTTGGGTGGCCAATTAAGTCGTCTCGATTTTTAGTGTGTTACAAACAAAAATACCGACCTTTAATAATTTTACCTATTTAATTAACATTATTATTGTAATAATATTCTATTTGATGATAAATATGGGCAGCTTTTAAGGTTTCAAAGAGGCACAACGATGTACTTATTACTTCCGCAAACGGAGTAGGTTTTTGTTGTGAATAATATATACCTTAAAAAAAAAAATACTTGATTACTTAGGTGAATTTGAAAATTATGACTTATGATAACCAACATATCCAAATCATACCATTGTTATTTTAAATGTTAAAAATAAAATAAAAACATGCTTATAATATTTAGGGCATATATTCTTTCTGTCTGTTTTTTTTTTCTTTTTTATTTTTTTTATTATTTTTTTTATAATAGAAAAGTTTATCGATACATGCATCCAGCTTAATTATTCATTAAAGCCAGACATGAAAAATGCGTCCTTTTTGTTTTTATATAAAAGTCCTCAAAGAAAAGGTTTTCTTTAACGTAAACCAGTTCTTTTTTGTAAGATGTAAACTCAAATTAATTTGTTTCATAATATAATATATATATATATATATATATATATATATGGGGATAGCTTAGATCATGCGGACTGTATCAAGTTTTGATACAGTTAAGCATAAAATTCAGGGGGGGCATTTTTGTAATTTATCAATCATTTATCCCTTTGTGAGTATAGCTGTATAAATCAAATATGCTGTTAACAGCATATTTGATTTTCCCTTTATATATATATATCATCAAAATGCTAGTATGTTGTAAGTCTAGATATGTTTTGATTCGTATGTGTAATTGTCAATGGTATTCATCAATATTACAAAGGATATTGATATTGATAATAATAAAGATGTTTGTATATATCATCTCCACTATATTTTGATTTTATTTATCATAAAGAGTTTATATCTTGTATAAACAACATTGTAGTTTATGATGATACCTTTTATTTGCTTCAAATTAATTAGTGACACTTCGTGAATTTAACGTTACCTTTTATTATGAAAATAATATTAATCGTTCATTTATAAGCAATTTGACTTGTTTGTCATTGTTACTATTATTACAACAAAAGTTATAGAGTACCCAAAGTGAGTAATTCCAACCATCAATAGTGATTTTCTACAACGGCTCAAACTATCTATATTACTATATAAAAGTTTTATCCTCGGTTGAAAGTTACATTTTTAGAATTTGCAAGATTATCATTTTACTCTTAATAAAATAATTTACACCATCAGTCATTTATCTTCTAAAATATCTTCACTACCCTCTTTACATCAATTAGCTATAACACTCGACGCCGTCACCACCACCACCAGTCGCCGCCGCCGCACCGTCACTGCATTGAGCGGGTACCCCTCTAGTTATTTTTAAAAAAAAGGAAGAATTTGTTTTTGATTTAGTATCAAATTCATGTTATTCTAGTGTATCTTAGAAAATTTGGTATGGTGTAGGACTTGCATTTTTTCCTATGTCACGTAAACATCACACAAATTAACAACTTCTTTTAATATATATATTTGATCATTCAATCATATACTATGAGACTCGCTCTTTATTCCCAAAAGATAGAGTGCAGTCATCATCATATTTAATTAATTAGCGAATTATAAAATTGAAGTTGCAAGAGGACATGATGATGATTTAATTGGTCACCAAAGCTGAGTTTGGCCAGGAGAGTGATAGCTACCTAAAACATGACACTATATTGTCACCCATTTCAATCTCTTTGACAAAAAGCAATCTCCCATGCATCACTCAATTAAGTCCCAAGGGATCAATCAGGGTGTAGGATGGGGGTGGGTAGGAGCTCTAATACCATATATATATATATATATATATATGGATTAGCAAACATTTCTATTGTTTGCTTGTAATGATTTGGTTTGAGTTTGCCACTTGATACGGGTTAAGTAGCACTCGATCGAGTCAATCTAATTTGTTACATCAATTAATAGACTTACCTATCTTTTCTAATGAAAAACATAACTTACTCATACATAGGCGCATGGAGCAATCATTTTGCTTTTCGGAAGAAGAAAAAAACACGCACGGATCGAGCAATTCATATCAGAATAGCTAACAACTAAAAATCAATGTACAGATGTTAATAAGTTGTATATGTTGAATCAGAAATTACTCACACAAACACACACTTGAACACACAGTGAGTTTCACACAATGTTTCTGACTGCATAAAAACTGAAGCTAAAAAGTACATAAATAGGCAACCTAGCTACTAACTGACAACCAGAAATAAACGTGGGCATCCCCACTACCTATAAACTAGCCCATGATCCACAAGAATTGGGCAACACAAAGACTCTTTTATTTTCAACACATGGAAAATAAATATAATTAATAAATCTGACACATTTATTTTAACAGTATATATAAGCATTGCTTTCTAAATCATGGCATCTACGTTAATTAACAAGTGCGCAGCAGTTTAAACCATTTCTGGAGCCATTACCAACTATCAGCAAGTTCATTTACAGGTAATCTTCAACATGACACGAAACCAACACAAAAATAAACAGGTTTGAACCGGGACTAAACTGGTCAACGGTTAAGTACACAAATAACTAGACAAGCAATCGAAAGAGAGAATCGATGACCCTTTTTAAACATATTTTTATTTACCAGTAAATGTACATTTAAAACTACAAATGCAGTATAGACCATTTGCAAACTATTAGCCAATTTTAAGTTTTCAAGATGCAAGCTATTTTTATGTAAGTATGTTATAACGACCCAACCGTCTTTAGACTCAAACCCAATTTAATAGAATGGGCTAAAGTTAAATGCAAGTAGTGAGTAGTCAATAACAATAGAAGCCCAATAACAAAACCTTTAATTTGTATTATTAGATATCTGCAAATTACTTATAGTTTTTTTTTTTTTAATACATCCGATGATATATTATATAAAATTTACAAGGAGTGATTCCAACCAAGAGTTATAAAAAAAACCTGTTTTTAAATTAGAATGGACCTCATTTAGGCCTCAATGATAAAACCATAAATTGAAGACTACAAAAAAGTAAAAGGGTGTTTATGTAAAACTATAATTTGCTGCGTAGTATTATTTATAGAGATATTCCCGTCCTTTGCTGAAAATGTAAATCATATCTGAAACTGACGTTGTCTCAGTTTCCTCAATACACCTTCAACTTTTCCATAGTCTACCCTCTAGCCCCTCTAGATTGGTATTTGTACCGGTTAGCCCAAAACATATAATGAAGAAAATTAAGTGCACTCAATGCGCACATCAACCAGTAAAACCTATCCAGATGATAATGATTCAAGTTCTCTCCGGACAACCATCCATGGTGGGTGGAACTTCCCGTTGTGCTGTTCACGATTGACACGATCACCGTGCTCAAATAATACCCCATTGCTAACGATGCGAATGATAACGAGGTGGCTAAAGACTTCATGTTAGCTGGTGCTTCAGTGAAAAAGAATTCCATTAGTCCAGCCAATGTGAAAAGATCAGCTGACCCAAGAAACAAGTACTGGAAAGCAATCCATAGAAACGATATTGGTAATGGCTCGTTAGGGTCGAGTTTGGTTGTTGTGACAACCCGTTTGCGTTTAATCTCGACTAGAGCTGCCACAGCCATAGCCATTATTGAAAGAAGTAGACCAATTCCTATTCGTTGCAAGTGAGACACACCCATTTCAGATTTTGTGGCTTTACGAGCAAATGGGATTATGATATGATCGTAAATTGGAGCAAGACAAATGATGAACATAACAGGAAAGACCGGGAGGGAGGCTGCCGGGACTTTTAGTGACCCAATCTTTCGGTCCATGGTGGAGGCTTGTTGGACCGAAAATGTGGATAGTTGAGCTAGACAGCAATTAAGCATGATGGTGCAACCAAATATCGGGAGTACTTTCAGGACGATTTTGACATCTTCGACTTGTTTAACCGAGCATTGAAGAAAACTGTAGGCTGGTTTGTTGACGGCCGCGTTGTTTAAGAATTTGAGACTTGAAGATGGGGTTTCGATTTCTTGGGGGTCTTTAGTGACTGTTTGTTGTTGGTCGGTATCATTTGGGGACAATGACATGCTCACTATCGCATTGCTTGGACTTTTCGCGATGCAATTGTTTAAAAGGGCCCCAATCAATACCTGCATCAATGTTATTCGTCGTTATTATTCTGTAACGAACTAAAATAGAAATACGAATAATAACTATATATGAGATAGAGGATGTTCTAATTACCTTAAAAATAGTCGTGAGAGGGCTTCCACTAGGGATCTTGTTTCTATAAAATCGTGAACCAGCTAAAAATACCGGGATCGACATTATAATTGTCAATGTAGAAATTCCAAAACCCCATTCCCATCCTTTGTTGTCTTCAATCCAAACCACGAAAGTGACCGCAATGAGGGCACCAATTGCAAGACAAAATACGAAGTAGTTGAAAAACGTCGAACGTTGTTTTCTTCCTTTTATTGTATTGTCATCGAACTGTTCCGCCCCGTGTGATGGTAGAGATCCTTTTATGCCTCCTACACCTAACGCGACTAAATAAAGGCCTAGAAAGAGCATTGCAGCTTTCGGGCCATTTACTTGTTGACATGGGACCGTGGCTCCTGAAGGGTTGCATTCGGGTGGTTTTAGCGACGATGAACGGGCTTGTACTGTCAGTACCACAAGACCCTGATCACGTGTCGAAAACATAGTGTTAGCAAACATGATATGATATGACGTCGTATTTTAGATAAACTATATGCTTATGTAAATGCTAAGTACAATTTTACAAAAAAAGAAGGGTCCAAACAAAAAGGTAGCTAGTCATTTGTGGATGTCATTATCTAAATCTAGCAAAATAGACCAGAAATCTAAACAACCCACTAATATACCACTTTGGGTAAGACAAGACATATCCAATTGAATAAGCAGCCTGGTTGGATCAGTGGTAAACACTCTGGCCTCTGGAGACAGAGGTCATGAGTTCGATCCTCATCCCATGCAAAGGTTAGGGGGCCTTTTCTACCATCTAGGTAAAAAATTAGAAGCAGCCTCTCTACTTAGGTAGAGGTAAGATATGCCTACATCTTAACCTCCCCCATACACCGTCGAGGTATTGGGGCTCAAAGCCCGCAGAAACCGACACTGAACAGTTTCTTTCTTTTTTTTATATCCAATTGAGGTCAATTTGACTTGTGATAATGCTACTATACTTTCGGTTAGATACTTAACTTATCCGAAACATACTTAATTAATGACTAGACATTCAAACACATTTAAATTAACTTATCCAAAGACTTTATATATATATATATAGTCTAATATGTGGATTAATATATGTGATGTTCATGTTGTCTTTCTAAAAACAACATTTCATGTCATATTGTAATATCCTTTTTAAAACAACACTTCATATCATACAGTAATAGGAGTATCTTTTAACTATTTCTAGCAAACCAAGAGTATATATATATTTTTGAATTAGACTTTTTCTAAAAAAAGAACATGAAATGAAAAGTTTTTTAGTAATCGATCCATTATCAGTCCCTATATATTGACTAATTCTATGATCAACATGTAAATATGTTCTATATAAATTTACGTTAAGATAAAACTAAAAAACTATCAATATATATATATATATATGTTAATGGGCAACGAATCGACATTATAGGAAAGGTGAACCGTATTAGGCTTTTATTTGATCGTAATGGGGATTTTTGACGTTGTAAAGGATCTTTTACGTTTTTATTTAATCCATGCCAAAACACGAGTATGCAAATATCTTAAAACAGTGATAAATCAGTTAATACCAAAGTTGATTCGATAAATCGCCTATTATCTAAATATATAAAATATTATTAAAAAATAAACTTTATATTTCTAAATACATGCATCTAAACTGATAACTTATATAGCCACCAAAACTTAACTTAGTGTGATAAATAAGTTATCTAAAGACGTACATGATCATTCATCATGAAAACTAAAATAACTACTACTAAAACTTAACTTAGTGTGATAATATTATTATCTAAGGACATGATCATGCATCACGAAAACTATATGATGTGTCATGATATATTGTTATTGACATATTATTAATTATAATTATAAGAGTATGACAAGAGATTTAGTGTGTCACATGTTAATGCGTCATAATAGACAATATTCACAAAGCATAATACGTAGTACTATTCTAATTTCACACGGCCGGGGGAATGATTCAACTCGTATTCGCATAAGCCAAAATCTTTGGATCATAATTCATATTTATATTTGTCAACAAGGATTTAATTAGAACCAATCCATAGGCCTTTTTTGGTCAATGGATCGATAACTTAACAGCATTATCCACAAATGTTTCTATATATTTGTTTGACTTTGAATAAATGCTAATATGACAAGTGTATAATTATGTATCAAAATTATGGCCCCAAAAACAAATTGGTCAAATTCTGCGTTTGCACGTGGAACAAATATATAGCAAAGTATGCAACAAACTTATGGAGAAAAAAATAAAAATAAATTAAGGAGCACTGAATGATATGGGCTTATCTGGAGACAGAGACAAAACATTTATTGTATTGATCGAAAGTCTAACCCACATACATGCATGTGCTTCACGAGCCATGGTCCCACTCCCAGTCTCCCACACGTATCATTTTAAAAAAAAACGAATATCACACCATTTTAATTATCTTAGTTTTGTTTTCTTCTACTCTTTTGGTTTTAGTAACAATCGTTTTAAAATACGAGTTGCATATATCTTTGGGGATATTTCACAAGCAATATAAAGGGTTGTAATCTAGCTATACAATAATATATTTATTTGAAATTAAAACGATATCAAGACATTTAATGACTAAATCGTCTCGATTTAGAATGAGACAATTTTATAAATGTCATCGTATAATAGACACCTTCCTAATGGTCGATCCATTAAATCAGATTGAACGTACAGTGCTTCTTATAGCATTTTTGTTGGGTTTTAATGATTGTGTAGTATAATATCCATAGGCTTAGCTAGGTAACGGGTGAATTTAATATTGGACACGGAGACATATATATTATATATATATATATGTGGATGTAGATGTGATAAGATAATATATATATATAGTATAGTGTAATAGTAATAGTAATTAATAATAAAGTTCTTGTATTATATAAAAAAAATTATCATTTTCTTTTTCTTTTTTAACTTGGCGTGGGATTAAGGGAATCCCTTAAGGCAAACTTGATTCACATGTTTCAACTTGTCTTCTAGAAGCAAATATTATTCGGTGTGTAGAGGTGTATCACGTTATCCGACTTACATATATCACTGATTTCAGGAAGCTATACCAAGAAACCATAAAGATATAACATTTAATATAGAAATTACAGTTCCAAAATTTGATATTTTTATGTTATAAGTATATAAATGTAGTTATAGACATATTACTAACCATCTCTAACTTGGTTCAGTGATTATTATCATAGACCTTTTTACAAGAGATCTCGGATTCAAATTCCGCTAGAAACAATCTTGGAGATGGTCACGAAAATGTTTGGAAATGGTCACAGGATATCCCGTTTAGACTACATACATCCGAGTCAAAAAGACTCGCATTCTTCGATAGCTTGATCAATAAGGCAAACTTCATCCGTTTACCCATTTTTATATAGATATACTACTATACGACAGATATTTCTCTTTTCAATTCAAACTAGAAAAATAAAAGTAAATCGGAAGGAACCTCTTAATCCTTTGTACTGTATTAGCACCTACACAATTACCCTGCAAGGTTTTGGTACCGAGGTAAATACAGTTGAGTGGATACCACCACGTGGAGTTAATTAAATCCCGTCTGAGATGATGATAAAATCCGCTACAATTTTTTGTTAAGTTCTCCCCACAATAGAGCTCACATAAACGGTGATAGATAGGCACTTGATTAATTACCAAGTGGTTTTTTTCAATTCAAACTAATAAAATGTTATTTATGAAAAGTTGACACGTTACTCTACTTGAAAACAAAAATGTAAATATCAATTATGCTGTCTAAGGCACGGGTTTTAATTTTTTTCCTTTCCTCCAAAGTTGAACCACCAAAAGTCTAAGACTTCGAATAATTGTGCAGTCTTTTATTTAAGGGTTTTGCTAATGACAGCCCTTAGGGCTGTTATTAACGTGCATAAAATATTTATATTTTTACCATAAAATTCAGGGGGTGAACTTTTGATATGAAAGGTACAAGTTTTTAATACAGATTATTGACAGCCCTAAGGACTGTCATTAGAAAAATCCTTTATTTAATTAGTCATAATTACACTTTTCAAGGTTACACCTCAATTTTAGTTTTTTATTTATCCACCTCAATTCTTGTAGTGTGTGTCTATTTCCACCCTTCTTTTTCTTATATACATCATTTTCTGTGCAATGAACAGTTGTACAATATGTATTATTAATTATATACTAATGGTGTATTTAGGAAAATTAAGGTGGAAATAGTAGCACCCTTCTTGTACCATCCTTGGTTCCCTAACCATAAAATTAGGGTGCTACTATTTCTACCTCTTTTTTGCTAGATACACCCTCAATGTATAATAAAACAATGCATACCGTACAACTGTTTATTGCACATAAAAATGTGTAAATAGGAAGGGAAAAAAAAGGTAGAAATAGATACCCACTAAAATTACACTTCTCTTAATTTAATAAGCATGATTATGGGCATCGATTTGATAGATGGGAAGTCATTAAAGCCTTTAAACCCGTTTTTTTTAAGGTCTCATCACATGATTATGTCATTTTCCTTGTATTCGAATCTATAAATAACGTCTTAGGTCTCTCTCTATCATGCCCTCATCTTCTCTTCATCCTGATTGTGACATCAGCTTTCTCTCTCCAAGACACACCCAAAAACTACCCCTCCCTATCATATCCTCATGTTCACCTCATTCTCTATTTTTTTTATTATTATTAATTATTTAAATATAAAATTAAATAAAAAAACAAAAAATATATATTATAATTATAATTATAATAAAATAATAATCAAATTTTTTTTTATAAAAAAAACAAACCAATAGAAAACACAAGTGGCACACTCGGCTAAAGGCAAAAAAAACTTTATCTTCAACCTTTGTTTATATATATATAGTATATATATACACACACAGACTTACACACACACATATATATATATACACACAGAGGCTCACACATAGTCACATATATATATACATACACACATATTTTTGTTTCCATACACAGAGACACACATATTCTTCTATATATAAAAACGCGTGTATCGATATCCAGGTATATGAATATATCTTCTTCTTCTATATATATATAGATATATATATATATCTATCTATTAATCCAGGTATATGAAGAAAAAAAAATTCATGTATCTATCTAAAAGAAAAACGCATTGGGCCCACAAATCTCGTCCAAGCATTTTGTTTTCTCGCCGAGTGAAGCCACGCCAAGCACGACGAGATGATGCCGAGTGGATAGGGACCGGCCTTAGCTTGGGTGACTACCCAACCCATGCATTTTCTACAATTAAACCAAATGACCAGAAACAGAATACGTATTTGTGAAGTGTCATTAAGGGGATTTTATTAGCCAATTTTAGGAGGCCATATATCATTTATGGTCTTGGCTAATAAATTTCGAAGGTTATAATATTTATCATCCTGAATCATTCTTGGAAATCCTGCTTTCATATATTCACTGAATTTCAGAAAACCATAATTAAAGATAACATTTAATAAAGATATTATAGTTCCAAACTACTATGATATATAAGTATATAGTTTCACACTATTTTATATGTATGTATTCTACGATTGTGAAGGATATTTTTTTAAAGTCAAACACATTTGCTGTGTCAATGAAAAAGTTGACACGTTATTCCACTTGCAAATAAAAGTGCAAATAGTTTTATTTTATCCTCCAAGGCATGGTTTAATTTTTGCTTTCTTTCCTAAAGATTGTTTTTTCCTCCAAAGTTGAACCACTAAAACCCCGAATAATTATGCAGTCTCATAATTACTCGGTTTAATTTTAATAATTATATATTATAACTTGAAAAATATAACATGCTTATTCTGTTACATCCTTAATTAATGCCTCACTAAAACTAATCATTACCTTAAAAGACCAACATATTTTTGGTAATCCTGGTCTTCGCTCAAAAGCAATGTTTATTATCCTGAACTTGGCTATATAAATTAAGACATGCCTGGAATTCCATTTTTAAGTTATTGATGCAACTTATACGTTTAAAACGACCTACATATCTAGCAACAAAAAAAATAAAAAAAATATATATATTGGTTTGTCGTCGGACAATCCTTAACCTAGAGTACGTTCCTTTGGAACCCGCAAGTGCCTTACAAGGACCGGTGCACAAGCAATGAGCAATGGGTGATCGATGTTGCCCATGAAATAGCTAGCTAGTTCATGTTTGAACACGAAACCTATATCTAGCAATTAACTCCCCCTTTCCCTTATATCTAGCTACATATATATATATATATATATATTCACATCCAACATATATATTACTTAATTTGTCAATAGAGTTTTTTATTTAACAAATAAAGAAGAATTATCTAAAGAGAGGGAGAGGGAATTACCAAGAACTCAACAAGTGCACTGATGAGGTAGATGTGATAAGTGGTGAAGAAAGCATCAGAAAGGAAGCCACCAAGAAGAGCAAGAAGAAAAGCAGTCCCCATGAAATCTGTGACATGATTTGCTGCTTTTGAAGGGGAAAAGTGCATGTGATCAATCAAGTACAACACCAAGTTGCTTGCATTTGCCAGATATGCTAAGTTTTCCATCACCTCCACAACTAATTACATCAACAAAAATTAAAGTCAACCCATCATGCTTTGATCATACATAAATATATATATATATATATATATACACCAAATTATGTGATTATCTTGAATTTATATATATATTTACCTAAGACAAAGGAGGCAGCAAGCATGCCACCATGATGACCTTTAATAGCAGGTTTCTTCTTCCAATCCACATAGCCATCCCATGTGTTAGATTGCTCTTGTTCCATCTCCTACAACACAATCAAGGAAGCCCTATTGGAATAAGTAAACAACTAGCTTCAACAAGAAAAAACAAAGAGTCAACTTTTTTTGTTTTGTAAATGGTCAAAAGTTGCAAGAAGAGAGTGTTGATGAACTCACCATTTCTCTTGTGAATCTTTTGAAAAGGAAAGTTGGGAGTTGGAAGTGGGTATCAATTGAGATAAAAGGGGGTTAAATATAAAAGAGAGAGTTGTCTAGAGAAATCTCCCTTTCCCTTCCTCGCTCTCTTTCTCTCTCAGCCTTCACTTTTTATTGAGAGAAAGAAAGATTACAACATCAATCACTTTCACAATATCATACCTTAATTATAGTGGAATTATTATATATAATATATATATAGTGCTCAAAAGCCCTCTCAAATGGACATTTGTAACATTGATAAGCAATCAAGTAGTTTAGCTTTTTGGAGGAATGAGAGAGAAATTGAAAGTACTCTGTTTTCTATTTATGTGGTAAGAAGGGAGGGAAGAGAAGGGGAAGGGAGGGGATGGATTTTATAGGCAACAGGTTAAGTGGGCATGAAGAGAAGATGGGCATCAAATGCTCATGGTGAATTTCATAGGGGAGGTTTTGTTAATGCTTTATACTCCAAGTGGAAACTTTAATTTGTTTATATTTTCTTTTACAAACTGTTGTATGGTTATAGATAAATGCAAATTGATATATTCATATATATATATATATATATATATATATATATGAGAAAAATGAATGTGTGGCTGTCATGTACCCAAGCTAGGTATAGAACCCTTCACATATCAATTTTTTAATATTTGTTGTATAATAAATATATGACCTGGGCCCCATAAATTTTATGGATTAAAAAACTAAGGATATGATGTGACAGCCTAAGCGAGGTACATGACAGCCGTATATTCCCATCATATCCCTCATATATATATATATATATATATATGAGGGATATATATATATATATATATATATATGGG